>JAXIVJ010015298.1:0-32043 GCA_036785665.1 Chirona hameri | reverse complement strand
AGTGAGCGCGAAGGAAATGTATGAGGAATTTCAACTCGATCAGGCAAGTAGTTTCTGAGATACAAAAAAGGGTGCGCATGTGCGCACGTGCAGAGGCGCCCACCCCTGACTTTTGGGAAACTGGCGGATGAGAGGTCCCTAACCACACACCAAATTTGAACACAATCGGCTCAGCCGTTCCTGAGATATAGAATAGGGGTGTGCACGTGCGCACGTGCAGAGTCCCCCACCCCTGAGTTGTGTGAAAGTGGCGGCTGAGGGGTCCCTAACCACACACGAAATTTGCACATAATCTGCCCAGCCGTTGCGGAGTTATTGCGAGTAAATACTTTTCAACACCTCATGCGCGGCACGCGCCACGCGCAGTGGTAGTCACCCACATGAGTCGGCACTGGTCTCAAACAGGGTAGGTTAGATGGGGCTGCTCAGCAAAGAAGTCAGCTTGTCAATCGGACGTGCGGTTGCAGAGATATGAGCTTCCTAAAAGCGTCGCCAGGGGCCGGGCCGGGTCGGGTCGGGCCGCTCATAATCATAATTTTCCCATACACCACGGAAGGACGAGCGGGCGCTTCGCGCTTGCTCGTAATCACTATCTCTAGCTTAAATGATGATTTGTAAACAAGTCATAGGGCCAGAAATGAAGTAAGTGCGCCAAGAAGCGTGAGAACGTCCCTGGTTGGTTAATGAAACAAATCGCCGACACTAAATAGGTCGCAGTTGGGTGCATAAGTGAACTTCCGATTTCATTGCCATTTGTTCATTGTTTCATGATGATTTTTTTTCGCGAGAAAAATATTGTTAATGATAAGCCTAGTGTTATATACAGCCAGACAAAACAAAACAAAACTCCTAATGTTAAAAATACATGAACCAATTTTCACAAATTGAGGGTCGCAACCACTAACTAGGCCGTCGTTGGGTGCATAAGCTAACTGCTAATTTGGTTGCCTTTGTATTCAATGTTTGTTTATTTTAAGGACAGTAGGGCACGTAATCACGATAAACAGAATGGAAGGCATATTTTAAATACCATTTCGTCCAAAAGCGACACCGGATTTTGGTGAACACCGTAATTCCTTACCAAGTAGGTACTTGTGATTACCGACCGTTATAAGCGTGGATCGCTTTTCAACTTTATCTTGAAATATCTTACGGTGGGATTGTTTATATGCAAAATGTGATCAATTTACAATACATTTTGGTCTCGTCTGTCGAATTCAAGTAATAACTCCATTTTGGTGGAAAAGGTCATTATTTCCCTTTAACTGAAACTGTTAATGACGCATTAGCATGTGCTGTGCCCAAAGCTGAAACAAGATAAGATTATCAGCACGATTTTTTATCAAATACAAATAATTAAAAATATCATTTCATGACATGTTACTCCTTCAAAGTAGCTCTGTTTGTTCACTTCGTTCCATGTAATCAAGAAGCCACCAATAATATGCAAGTAAAATAGGGCGGTTACCGTGATTACAATACTCCATGAACAGAAAAAAAATACAAATAAAATAAAGATAAATGAACACGCGCAGCGTTATTGTGCTTAGCCCTGCCTCTTCGGTTGGACCAACTTCCGTTCTATGAACAAAGAGCGCCGCCCTTGGCACCCCGCGGGGTCATGTCCGGTCACCGCGATGGAGGAGCATCTGACCTCCGGCTCGAGGCTGGGGCCGGGGCCGGGCCCGCAGCCGGTATGGTGGCTGGAGACTGGGCCGGAGCCGGGACCAGGAATGACCAGTAGCGTGGGCGGGGCAGGAGGGCAGGTCGGCCGGCACTGAGGACGTTCCCTGGTCGTCCGCTCACCGTCCGGGGCCGTCCCCCAGTGGACCCGCACGACGGATTGAACCGTCACGGCCAGCGAAACGAACCGACCCGGCCGTCGTCTCGGCCGCGCCGAGTCCGTCTCCTGCCCTGGCAGAGGTGGACAGAGCTCTGGGCTCCGGTCAGACTGGGGAGAGCTATCCAGACACATAGTGCGTGTATTTAGGTATAGTGGTGGCTAACGGGCGAACCAACTGGTATATATATCAGGTGAGAATATGCATACTTTCCTGGTGTTTTTCAGCTAACTGCAGAAGTTGCCATCTTGAACAATAGCACGTTCTTTTGCGCCTGAGCGTGGGTTCTCAATCGACTGATACGTTCTTATAAATAACACCGTGGTGAATAATGGGCCACGCTGTAGTGGTCTCCTTTTTGTCACTTCACAATGCTATACACCTTACCTGAGTGGCTATGAATTTACCCTATTCCCTGAGGGGGGCAGATTCTGCCCCCCCCCCGGTGGTTTTTCGCTTGCCGCTCCCAAACCGTTGGGCCCAGCGTCTTGAAACTTTGTAACTTTTCCTATAATTATTTTTTTACACGTTTTTTATCAAACGTTGAACAAAATCGGCCCAGCAGAGGCGGTGCCAGGCCCATGTTTTTGGGAGGCAATCTGTCACGCTTGAATGTTTATGACTGCGATTGGGTGTCGTATACTTCCTTCGCATTTTGCGGTACAATAAATGCGCCAGATACATTTTCACAGCAATATGCATCATACATACTGGGATTGCACATATTTTTGGCAGAGGTGCACTCATGTAAAACAAATGGGACGTGGTACTGGTACAGTTACTAACAGTTTGTGTTTGCATGCATAACATCGGTATACCTGAGAATCAACCCCATAATGCATTTTTTTGTCACACTTAAAAGCCCTAACTGCCCTAATTGTAAATTAAACCAGTTATGTTTTAGCAACATGCCTCCCCCACACGCTGTCCTGAGTGCTCCATTATTTGGAATAGTGCATTCACCCTATCTAAGATGAACATAAGTGTGAAAAGATGTATGCGACGTAGAAAAGAACCATCGAAACATGCGTTTGCTCCAGCCAAAAACTAGCAAGTTGATAAAAAAGCATGAGGTCGATGATGAGAATGAGGTCCCCCACGTTGTTTACCTGGATTCGCCTATACGCAATATATAACATTTAACAAATGACTGCAAATAATACCCACATCTGACGTTTATATTGCCCCAAACAAGCAATAACAGCACATTTGTTATCAGAAAATCACCCCCTGAATACACCTATGATTTTGTATTTTGGAACTTGTCTTTTATAATTAAAGACCTGTACATTTCAAGCTAAAAAAATCCATGAAAATCAGTCAAATCAAAGAACTACAATGACCTTTCGAAAAACACCCAATTTGTTTTCCCCTAGCCCCCATTTTGTTTACCAAAACAATTCAGGGTTTATAAACAAAGATATTTTGATGGCAAGTGGAATGGTGTTTGTCCCATCGAAATCGACCGAGCAGTTCTCGAGATCTCTGGGGGGGGGGGCAGAATCTACCCCCCCCCCCCTCCCGCAGGTTAACGTAATTCTGGCCGCAGGGAGGGAATAGGGTTAAATAATACGCAATCTGATACCCACTTCTGCACGATCATCCCTGCCTCGAGTCGTTTAACCCTATTCCCTGCGTGGGGCTGATTCTGCCCCTCCCGGTGGTTTTTCACATGTTGCTCCTAAACTACTGGAGCTAGAGCGTCTTTAAATTTTCTGACTTTTCCCAAAATTGAATAGCGCATGTTGTGTCAAAATTTTAAAGACAAAACCGGCCGAGCAGAGGCGGTGCCAGGCTCCTGTTTTGGGGAGGGTGTTACGAATGCGGTTGTGCGGCGCATACTTCCTTCGTAGTTTGCGGTGCAATAAATGCGTCAGAAACATTTTCATTGAAATATGCATCATAAATACCGGGATTGTACATATGTTTGGGCAGAGGTGCACTCAGGTACAAAACAAAAATGGGAGGCGATACCCTCCCTCAAATTAGGTCCAACTTCAAATTAGTAAGATGATAAAAAGCGCTACGCGAATGGTGCCCCACGTTGTTTACCTGGATCCGCCTATGCGCAATATATTAAATTTCACAAATTACAGCAAATTATGTCCACATGTGACGTCCATACCGCCCCAAGCAATCACGAACAGCACATATTTGTTCTCAGAAAAAATCCCCAATTTTACATCCCCTGAATATGCCTATAATTTTGCATTTTGGTACTTGTTTTTTTTAATAAATATGTAGAAGACCAGTACATGTCAAGCTAAAAAATGTTTTTTGCATGAAAATCGGTCTAACCATATGCCCACAATGACCAATCAAAAAACACCCACAATTTTCGTATTTTTTGCCCCCTGGTCCCCCATTTTTGAACAAAAATAAATTTCGGGATTTAAAAAGAACGATCTTTTGATGACAAATCGAATGGTTTTGTCCCATCGAAATCAACCGAGTGGTTCTCGAGATCTCTGAGGGGGGCGGGGACAGAATCTGCCCCTCCCCACACGTTAACGTAATTCTAGCCGCCCGCAAAGAATAGGGTTAGTAAGTTGTTAATGCTTGGTGCTTTAAGCCAGTTCCTTTCCAGAGTCGAGTATGACAAATTAATGTCGAATCCAAAGTCAAAGTTGTACGAGGCTCATACAATTTGGCATCATACAAAGTTGTATGAGCCAAATGAGGCCCACAAGTCTTCGCTGTAAACCTAAAGTTGCGTCACTTTCATGTTTGTTTTCCTTGCGCGGAAATGTGAAACGTTCTGCGGTGTCTTGGTTTTCATTTTAAATGAAGGCAAAATGGACCTACAGATTTTTACCTTGACAGCGACTTGGCATTATTGGTATCCTCTTCTTAACACAGAAGAAAAAGAGCCCATCTTGCATCTTTCGTCGCGCTTGATGGCAAAATATTTTGAAAATCCTCCTGCTTCTACAGTAAGCAATATAATGACCATATCTAAAGGGGTGGAGTCGTGCTCTGAAGTGGAGCCTTCATCGTGCCTGGTCGAGACACGTCTCTGATTGGAGGATATTGTTTTAATTGTACAGAACAGAGATCCGTGAGCGCGGCAAACTGCCGCTGTGCAGCCGACTGAGATAGAGTGATGTTAGAGCTAGAGTGATGTTAGAGCTAGAGCGACGTTAGAGGTGGAGCGATGTTAGAGGTGGAGCGATGTTAGAGGTGGAGCGATGTTAGAGGTGGAACGATGTTAGAGGTGGAGCGATGATAGAAGTGGAGCGATGTTAGAGGTGGAGCGATGTTAGAGGTGGAGCGATGTTAGAAGTGGAGCGATGTTAGAGGTGGAGCGATGTTAGAGGTGGAGCGATGTTAGAAGTGGAGCGACGTTAGAGCTAGAGCGATGTTAGAGGTGGAGCGATGTTAGAGGTGGAGCGATGTTAGAGGTGGAGCGATGTTAGAGGTGGAGCGATGTTAGAAGTGGAGCGATGTTAGAGGTGGAGCGATGTTAGAGGTGGAGCGATGTTAGAGGTGGAGCGATGTTAGAGGTGGAGCGACGTTAGAGCTAGAGCGACGTTAGCGGTGGAGCGATGATAGAAGTGGAGCGACGTTAGAGGTGGAACGATGTTAGAGGTGGAGCGATGTTAGAGGTGGAGCGATGTTAAAGGTGGAACGATGTTAGAGGTGGAGCGATGATAGAAGTGGAGCGATGTTAGAGGTGGAGCGACGTTAGAGGTGGAGCGATGTTAGAGGTGGAGCGATGTTAGAGCTAGAGCGACGTTAGAGGTGGAGCGATGTTAGAGGTGGAGCGATGTTAGAGGTGGAGCGAGGTTAGAGGTGGAGCGATGTTAGAGGTGGAGCGAGGTTAGAGGTGGAGCGATGTTAGAGGTGGAACGATGTTAGAGGTGGAGCGATGTTAGAGGTGGAGCGACGTTAGAGGTGGAGCGATGTTAGAGGTGGAGCGATGATAGAAGTGGAGCGATGTTAGAAGTGGAGCGACGTTAGAGCTAGAGCGATGTTAGAGGTGGAGCGATGTTAGAGGTGGAGCGATGTTAGAGGTGGAACGATGTTAGAGGTGGAGCGATGTTAGAGGTGGAGCGATGTTAGAGGTGGAGCGATGTTAGAGGTGGAGCGACGTTAGAGCTAGAGCGACGTTAGAGGTGGAGCGATGATAGAAGTGGAGCGACGTTAGAGCTAGAGCGATGTTAGAGGTGGAGCGATGTTAGAGGTGGAGCGACGTTAGAGCTAGAGCGATGTTAGAAGTGGAGCGATGTTAGAGGTGGAGCGATGTTAGAGGTGGAGCGATGTTAGAGGTGAAGCGATGTTAGAGGTGGAGCGATGTTAGAGGTGGAGCGATGTTAGAGGTGGAGCGATGTTAGAGGTGGAGCGATGTTAGAGGTGGAGCGATGTTAGAAGTGGAGCTATGTTGGAGGTGGAGCGATGTTAGAAGTGGAGCTATGTTGGAGGTGGAGCGAGGTGGAGCGATGTTAGAAGTGGAGCGATGTTAGAGGTGGAGCGATGTTAGAAGTGGAGCGATGTTAGAGGTGGAGCGATGTTAGAAGTGGAGCGATGTTAGAGGTGGAGCGATGTTAGAGGTGGAGCGATGATAGAAGTGGAGCGACGTTAGAGGTGGAGCGATGTTAGAGGTGGAGCGATGTTAGAGGTGGAGCGATGTTAGAGGTGGAGCGATGTTAGAGGTGGAGCGATGTTAGAGGTGGAGCGATGTTAGAAGTGGAGCGATGTTAGAGGTGGAGCGATGTTAGAAGTGGAGCGATGTTAGAGGTGGAGCGATGTTAGAGGTGGAGCGATGTTAGAGGTGGAGCGATGTTAGAGGTGGAGCGATGTTAGAGGTGGAGCGATGTTAGAAGTGGAGCGATGTTAGAGGTGGAGCGATGTTAGAAGTGGAGCTATGTTGGAGGTCGCATTATGTCAGCTATGTTGGAGGTCGCATTAGGTCAGATATGTTGGAGGTCACATTAGGTCAGGTATGTTGGAGGTCACATTAGACCGGCTGAGATATATCGGTGTTAGAGGTAGAGTGACGCCCCAAGCAATCTGTGAGTGACGCCCCTAGATGCCGTATAAGACCGGTGGGTGAAGCTGGTAATGTGACAAGCTGGCATGGCGGGAGATGTGCCCTGGTGGACAACATCTCCCGCCATGCCCGACTAAAGGCCACAGCAAGTCTTTTGGTCGTTCTGCAGAGTTCTAAGTTGTAAATTCTGACAACGGTGGCGTCGCAGGCAACCCCCAGATTCATGCATGTGGACGCCAATCTGACTGGCGGTGAACTAGGTACAATAATCAAACCAGAAGATGAATTCACGTTCAACGCTTTTAAAATCCGGCACGCTGAGTGCTCACTTCATGAATTGTCTTATTATAAACAACGAAACTTATAAAAGCATGCCCGAATAAGGTATACATTAAGACAGATACACTGCAATTCAATGTTTACAAGGTACTGTGAATGTGGGAATAGAGAAAGACAATAAAGAACTATAAATCTTTGGAACATACATATGGTCTTTGTAGAAGGTAAGTGTCTATTTTGTAATGAATTGGTTTGTAATGGACATTATCCCTAATAGAGGCGCAAAGTGGCATACAAATGAAGGCACACATACATGAATGTCTTGCAAATTAATGAGTTCACCCACCTTTTACTCATAATAGTACACATTACAAATGATCCACACCAATACAAACCCATAATTATCATCACGTCACATGCATGAGCTTCAAATCACCATCTAATAGACCATTGCCAAATAATCGCAATTGGCACAGTTGTCATATTAGCTAATGTGTCTCTAATATGTGTCATTAGTCCCAGGCATGGTTGTCAATATAACCCGAAAACCAGCTCACTAATACTGATATTGGCAAGTAAGAGTGCATTTGTTTGCTGACATACTAGCCATACCGCTCCCATTACCTGCCGCAAGGTGTAACTGTAGTTCATATTTATAATGCCACGGACGTTAGCACCAGCGACCATGGAGGTATGAGTTTATGCGGCTATGCACTGGACAACAAATAATTATAAATGTATGTGTGCACATTTTCTGGACATAATAGAGATAATTATAATAATATATGACATAGATAATAGAGAAATAATAATAGATAATAGAGGAGAACAGTTTTTTGAAACATGTGAATGCAATACACATTACACAGTTACTGCAATTATATGACGAAGTACTTGTATTATAATAATATAATATTGGTTATAATAATATAGTATCTTGCTAATCGCTATGCTGTTCATACAAGTACTTCGTCATATAATTGCAGTCAACGTAACTATTAACCATAAAGAAGTGCTTACCAAAACCATCAAAAACGCTGAAAAACAAGCCACTACACAAGAGCGTCTAAACTTTCTGATCCAATGCAGACGGAACAACATAACGACAAACTTCATCAACACCAGCTTAAGGGGAATGGAAAACATTTTCATGCCGAGTCGATCTTTCGAAAAGCGTAGAGACAGTTTCTGTCGGAATCTGTTAAATGAAGCCATTCAAGCGTCGCATCGCACAAGAGCATTTATACTAAGGGAATCAACACGACTTGCAAATGAGCGCAACAACTACCGCTGTCCCCTTACAGGCTGGACAGAACAGCAATTTGCACTGATTTTTAAAGAAACCGCCAACAGGTGTCATCAACGTCTGGTAGACAAGTTTCGAAGACTGTCAGACAACATAAAACGGGTTAGCACCGGGATCCAGCAGAACCGTTTGGAGAACCTGTCAAACATCCAACCCTCCGATGAATTAGCAAGTCTTTTAGACAAAGGGCCCAAGTTCGCACTCACACAAACTATCTCGGCGAAAACGTTAAGAGACGTAGAAGTTGGAGTCGAAAGGACGATTAATGCCATCCGGTGGAAAAGTTATGGAGCCAGCATACAACGAACATGCCAATACCACGCCCGTACGCATTCCTCCCAACCAAAAGTCACCAGGCACCTAAAGCGGACCCAGTGAGTGAACAAGAACTTTTCCTTCTTAACCCGCGCCGTGCCGGTGCTCGGCGCCAACTTCGCCGTGCCGGGGGGAGGGGGGGGGTGTGTGTGTTTAGACACCCCCCTCTAACTCGAAAACTAAAAGGGCTAGAAAGACGCAGTAAAGCGTGTTCGAAATCTCTTGAGAAGCACATTAGAAATTACTTAAGATATTTTTCCTACAGCCAATATTGAGGTCACCAGAGGTCATCAAAGGTCAAATTTTCCTGTTTTAGGACATTGCTCCAGAACATCCCATATATCTCAGAAACGATGATAGTTAGAAAGAAACAGGTAAAAGCAAACGCCAGCCAGTGAAATTTGTAATCGCCAAGGTGTCCTCAGATTTGATCTCAGGTCAATATTTGAGGCTCCAGAGGTCAAAAATAAAAAAAATAAGTTTTTTTTTTTATAAATCGTTTTTTGCAATTAACTTTTTACTTAATAAAGATAACGGAAAACTCTTTACGCCATTGTGTTTATATTGTCAAGGCGCTTTGAATGATATATATGGTGACCTTGTTAAGTTAACTTAACAATTTGACCTAAGGTCAAGGTCATGTGGTGACCCAAGTAGGTCATGTTGCATATGAGAAGATGTACCTCGACGAGACAAACACATTGGTGTCGGTTTCACTTCTCTATCGTCATTATGTCGAGAGTTATTGACATACAACTGTTGGTGACCTCAGATGACCTCGGCTGACCCTGTAGGGGTCATTGAACAAAAATGGCACCTAGGTCATCAAGAATGGCCTATAATAACATGATCCAGAAGGAATTAGACTGATATCTTGCGTATCTTTGGAATAGGAAGCATTTTAATATTTCCTGGTTGACTTATAATGGGGAGGTCACGAAATTGACCCGACCTTAGGTCGCTGATATAAAAAAATTCAAGATAAAAAATTGTAGATACATATGACCTTATAAAATCCTGTAAGTATAAAACCGATCATCTAAAAACTCTGACTGTGGTACGACCACAAGTTTTTTTGGAGGTGGAGTCACGTGACCTGGTCTGGTGACCTGACCTGAGATGACCCGATGTATTTTTTTTAAACATAATGTGCGCAATTGATGCCCGAACAGCTGTGTTAAAAAACGGCGGCGCTGCGCGCCGCCGTTTTTTCGCTATCCTCGAAAAACCTGAGGGGGTGTCTAAACACCCCCGGCAAGGCGCGGGTTAAGAAGAGGTTAATGTCCACAGATAAAAACCATAAGAATGGGAGTGCCAACCACACCAAAGGACAGCAAAAAAATAACTGAAGAACCTGAAAAATAATGACGACATCATTATAAAGCCATCATATAAGTGTAAGGGCATCGTGCTTATGAACAAAAGCGACTACATGGCGTAAGCGAACGCCATAACAACAGACTACGAAGAAGTGGCCAGGAATCTGACGAACAAAAGAGAAGCTGCCACGAAACGAGTCATCAGAGAGACATTGGACGGTAAAATCAGTGACATCATTCAAGCACTCTTGCTCCAGAGCTCCAGAACAGCGGAGCTGTACGGCCTTCCGAAGGACCACAAGCTCGGAGTGCCACTTCAACCAATTGTTTCCGCCTGCGGAGATCCGCTTGATAAAATATCACAGCGTCTGGAGAAGATACTCAGCCAACTCCTTCAATTTATCCCTGCCCACCTCAGCAACACCGATGAATACCTACGTCGCCTATCAGATACATACCCTGGGTACATGCTCCCCGCCGGCAGCATCGTATTCAGTGTAGATGTCACCAACCTGTATGGCAATATCCCGTACCAAGAAGCAATCGAAAACGCCAAACGTCTTCTAGAGACCCATCATCAAGATATCGACATGCTGGGACTGAGCATCTTGGATGTGACACATCTGCTGAACCAATGCCTATCAAATAACTAGTTGAGGTTCGGGGACAAATACTACCGTCCCACCAGTGGTATCGCCATGGGAAGCCGGGTGGCCCCGCCTCTCGCCATCATCTTCATGGACAGTCTTGAACGCCAGTTCAACAGTACTACTGCGACCAAACCCGACATCTACATGAGGTACATTGACGATGTGCTGGGAGTGTGGACTAACGGATCAGAGAATCTCCGCCGATATCTGCAACATATCAACCACGCGCACCCGTCTATACGTTTTACCATTGAAACAACGGACAACAGTGGGTCGATCCCGTTTCTTGACACGCAAATTACCGTAGAACTAAGCGGAAAAATACACCACAGAACTTTACATCAAGCCCACGTTAGCAGAGATCATACTACATGCCGACTTAGCGCAGCCGTGGAAGACCAAGAGAGCGGTACTACACTCACAAACTAGACGAACCATCCGCTTATCAAGCAACGAAGACGCACGTAGTCGCAGCATCAGTCGTGTTAGGGATCTGTTCACCAACAACGGATACAACAACAAAACGGTCAACAAAGCCATCAACACCTGCTTAACTCAGAGACCTCGGGCCCGGAGTAGTAGGAGCAAGAAGCCAGTAACCCGGATGGTTCTACCGTTCATCGATGACCAGCTAGCCAGCACAGTGCAGGCAGTTATCCGTGGGAGCGACCAACAAGACCTAGGAGTGACCTGGACTTATGGTAATATCATTAAACGCCAGCTAGTTCGGTCGGCTCTCAAGCCACCACCCTGCCCAGGGGGCGCACGCTGTCATGCATGCGTCGCGGGTCTTCAGGGCAGGTGTCACACACAATGTCGTGTACCAGCTGACATGCACCATATGTAAGAAGACCTACATAGGAGAAACGGGGCGGATGGTACGACTCCGTTATAACGAACATCTACGAGACGCCAAAAACAAACGTATGGACAGCCCATGAGGTGAACACTTCCAGGACGAACATCAAAATTGTCAGCCAGACTCTAAGTGCATCACAGCTCAAATCTTACAAGTGGGTAGTAATGAACGTGATCGCAAAATAGCAGAATCATTACACATCAGAGAGCACTTTAATAGGGCTTTTTGATGGGTTTATGACAATGATATTTGGGGATACGTACTCTGTAAAAAAATGGCATGAACTGGTGATGTTATATATGTCATGGATGTTATCAGGTAGGAATTTAAAAGTAGAAAACAATGTTTTGTGTGCTATTCATTACTATTTTTGTGTTGCCTTAACAATGCTGATTTAAGAGTGAGAACATGTGTAGAAGATCCTCCTGACGATCGCCGTGAGAATTGTCATGTCTGTTTAGCTGCTATATCAGATTTTTGGCGGCGTTCGTTGTGTTGTGGGGATTTGATATAACTGAACTGAAGAAGGATTGTATCCGAAATATATTCAACTTTCTCTTTTTATATTTTTCAAGCTAAGTTTTGAACATAAGGTTATAATAATATAATTACACAGTTACTAACGAGTTCACGGAAATAAGTTTTTTTTTAATACATTTAGTCCAAACCTTTTGAATGGATGGATTTCCGAGGTCAGGCCCCGCGCTAAGCATAGCTTGTTGTGCAGGCCCTGACCCTACCATCCGATCGCACAATTCCTGGTAGCCGGCAGAATTTAGAAGCGAAAGTTTTACGTGCCCGACATACCTGGACACGGTCCGCCCCGCTCACTGACGTCACCTAACATTGAGTGCGACCGCTGCCACCGGCCGCAGGACATCTCAGTCAGGAGCAAATAGCGAGCGCCGAAGCGACTCGAACCCGGGCTGCCACCGGGAAAGGTCAGAAGCCCAGCGCTCTCCCACTGAGCTACAGGGGCGGACTTTTCTAAGTTAGTTTCTTATTTATTACGAAAATTGTGTTTGATAAAAAAAAATAGATGCAGACCCAAACTGTCGAATGCATTTCACCCTGGGGTACTAGCCGCCATTCACCATTCGACCTGTTGTTATTTTGTAGTACTCATTAGTAACCGGCTGCAGGGAACACTGAATGCACAAAGGTAACTCAACTAAACACAAATATTGCATGATGGTGAGAATGCTAATTTTGGCCCCAGTTAGGTCTCATTGGTCTCATTGATCACATGTGCGTAGAGCAAACCCTGGTCTTGTTATCCTTTATCTTGTTGTTTTGCCATTTTTCTTTTTCAACAAGGGAAGATTGATATTCGGCACTATCTCGGAAAGAATTAAGCACAGGAGCACTACTGGATAAGCATGTGCCCCGGAGGTCCTCAGAGAACTAGGTGTACTGAAGTGATAGGATTCCCAACTCTTCACCACCCAACTCACAATATAATAATTATTTCTGCTTTGTCTCGGTTGGGTTTAACCTGGCTAAAATAAAGCCATGTTTATTAGATATTTTCATGTAAGCTTGTTGCTCACATACACTGAAATATAGAAACATGTGCTAGTATCAGCAATTTAATCTTGTTCCTGAATTAACTTTCAGGAAGCTCGAAAGCGCCACGAAAACACGTTATTGATGCTATACCTATTTAATTAATGAAGCTCCGCCTCGCTTGACCTTATTATTTGTACAGTGATAAGCTTACGAGCTCGTATAGGCGTCACGGGATCCTGAATCTGAAAATATCGTTAAATATTAATTCCTTCTCCCTCTCATTGCGATTGCTTCTGCCGAGATATTTAGAGACAGATTGAATTAAATTAATCGTGCAACGTTTTATGTGCGAGGACCTTGTATTATTCACAGTTCCTTAAAAATACACGTTTCTCTCAGACGGACGAAATGAAGCCACGCGGTCACCAGATTACGAGAAACTTACTTCGTATGTTGTAATGCCAGAAAAATGGTTAATCCAAACAATATCCCAATAATTCAACCTCTCTCGAACTTGCAATTGTAGTAGCTCAAAGAATGGACACACACATTTCACAAAAACACAATTGGTCACGCAAGCATTAATTCATCTTTCAGAAAAGAACCGAAATAAGAAAGACGTTTTGTCTTCCCTGACCAGTTACATATCAGTTTGCTTGCTAGGTATTCATTCACGCCCTGTTCTAACACCACGAGCCGTTCCGCATTGCATAATTATCTATACATATTTATACATATTATATACGTATATATATATATATATATATATATATATATATATATATATATATATATATATATATATATATATATATATATATATATATATATCCACACAAGTTATACATATGTTAAAGTAAATTTTAAATATTCACTCTCACCCTAAAATCCAGAACAATAATGTCTTAACTGTGCTCGTGTTATCAGCTAAGCCAGTTTCTGTTTGCATAGCGAGCGTCATCAAAACCGGTCCGACTGTGGTCAGCACGCCACCCATCGCCGCCACACAAGTGGAAAACAGCCTCGCCAGCCGACGAAGGCAATTTTCGCCAGAATCAAACCAAAGCGGCTTATGCCCGGAACTACGCGTATGCTGCCGGAATCCCAACGTTAGCCTAATTACCTAACGCATCCGCTGAAATTGGATGCTAGGGAGCATCGTCAGGAGCGAATACTGTTCCATCTGTCTGACGGAGGACTTACCTCGGATACAGAGCAGCGACAGGATCCCGAGCACCATGACACACGCCATCACACCGGCACGGAGCTCCGCCGGGCCGCCCGGCCACACCGCACCGCCGCCGCCGACACCGCCCCCGCCCCCGCCGCCGACACCTCAGTATGTTTCGCGTCTCCGACACTGTCACCGCGAGCGCGGCGGCCGATGCTCTATCGGGGCGGCCGCCGCCGCCGCGCCGCCAACACAAACGGCCTGCCTGTTTGTTGATTGGTTTCTCCCGCCGTCGCCGTCGTCGCGCCGTCGTCGCGCTCGTCGTCGTCGACGCTCGACTGACGAGGCGGCGGCGGCGCCGACGGCGGCCGCCTGCGCAGTCGGTCGTCGGCAGGCCGCAGCGGGTCCCCCGGCTCTCTCCCAGCTGCGCCCCGACCGCGGCCCGCCACCCCGCCGCCCCGCCGTCCCGCCACCCCGCCGCCCCGCCGTCCCGCCATCCCGCCGTCCCGCCGTCCGCCGCGCCGGTCCGCTGCACTGGTCGCCTGTCTGGCGAGGCACACGGCGCTGACACCGTGCCGGTGGCCGTGGCGGGTCTGAGCAGGTCTGACACGCTCCCTTGTGCGGTGCTGCGGCCGGCCATCACCGCCGGCCCCGCGGTGGTGACAGACAGTCACAGAGCCGTGTCGGTTCCTCCTGCGAGCACGGAGCCGTGTCGGTTCCTCCTGCGAGTCACGGAGCCGAGTCGGTCCCACCCGCACGCCATGGAGCCGTGTCGGTTCCCCCTCGAGTCACGAAGCCGTGTCAGTTCCCCCTCGAGTCACGGAGCCGTATCGGTCCCGCCCGCACGCCACGGAGCCGTGTCAGTTCCCCCTCGAATCACGAAGCCGTGTCGGTTCCTCCTGCGAGCACGGAGCCGTATCGGTCCCGCCCGCACGCCATGGAGCCGTGTCAGTTCCCCCTCGAGTCACGGAGCCGTGTCGGTTCCTCCCACTCGCTACGACCGTATGTAGCCGCGTGGGCGAACCAAGAACGTCGTGACATCGTGGTGTGCGGCTGGTGACGGCAGCGGTGCGCTGGCTGGGAGTTTGAGGACGAATACCTCGACTGCGCTGCTGATGAGAGGCATGAGAATGTCCTGCGTTCATTCGTGACCGTCGGCTGGGATGTCGTAAGGACTGAACTCTGTTTGGCCTCGTGTACAGTCAGTCTCATAATGATCTTCCCTAGCTCTGGGTCTCCCACGGTAGGCAAAACGATAGCTGGCTAAATCCCGCACCGAAGCGGGGCCGGACCGGTTTGACAGCTCGCCCGGTGCCGGCCGATACTTGGCGGAATCTGCACCGCTCCCTCCTGGTTTGACCCACACATGCTGATTGGGGAATAACAATGCCCATGTGTGGCGAGGCTGTGTGGCGGACGTGGTTGGAAATATACGCAGACCTAGAATGTCAAGTTAGCGACGATGTCTGTGATGACCAGTTTTCCGAAAACCATAGGTCTGTGAAGCATCGCTAAGTGTTCAATTGATAGAACACTGCACGGGCTATACTTTAAGACGAATATTTGTATCTCAAGTTGACCGATACCGTTGTCACAAATGTTGTCTCGGAAATGACTATCCGTCGTGTCGCTTGCGACGATTGAGAAATTTGCATTGTGCCAAAAAAATAAAGTGTCGATATTTTGACCTGATCTCAAGGTCAAGGTCAAATTTAAACACGTAGCCAGTCAGATGCTCTATCAGCTACACACCTGGCGATGATTCATAGACCTAAGGTTTAAAATACTGTCGTCGCAGATATCGTCGCCAACTTAATGGATAATAAACGCGCCCGGGTGTGCTTGTGGAGCGTGAAGGACAGAGCGGCGTGATGCGAAAATATCAGTGCGAGGCCCACTGCATTTGTCTGTTTTTTCGTGTAGAATCATCAGGTGGACGTTCACATTCGTAATTTCGGGGTTCTGCATTACACATGACACGTGGCATGATTAAGAAAGAAATACACGTAAAAGCGCCTGGTGCCAGCGCGGTTCGAACCCACGACCAATCTACGAATACGCTAGGAGTAGACATCTATACCGACTGAGCTATTTGGGCTGATGTGATGAATACTGTTATTCAGTCTCCAATATTGGATCTCTGCCAGCTCAGGACAGGCGACCTATTGACCCTCGAGACAGACGGCTCTGCCCACTACCCGGGTCGCGGCGCATTCCATTCCGACAACGCCCCGCACTCCCTCCCTCCCTCCCCCTCCCCAGGGCCCAATCTTACCAAGTGCCGTGAATGCATAAGTACGGCATGCCGTGAATGGAGTGCCCAGAATGCCGCACTTGGGAACCATGACGTTTGTTTTGATCGAGCTCATTGTCGAAATAGCTCAGTCGGGAGAACGCTAGACTGAAGATCGGGATGTCGCCGGTTCTACCCCGGGTTGAATAAGTTTTGCAGGCTGGCGAACCAATATGCCGTACTACGGCATTGGTAAGATTGGATGCGATCACAGCACTTGGTAAGATTGAGCCCTGGTCACGCATCTGCCAGACAGCCACAATGGGTACCAACCTACGGTGGGGAAACCACCTGTGTGTGCCTATCGTGACCGTAGCGCCACGTGGTGGCAAGGGAAGATCATTATAAGACCGACTGTACATAATGCAGGGAGATAAATAGTTGCCGGAAGCAGCGCCAATCTATTTGACTAGCTCTTATATAAAATAGGAGTGTCGTTCGTTTATGGCAGTGGAGATCCTTTCTAGGTCTGCTGTATTTGACCTGCAGGCAATAGCAGAGGTAATCAGTGAAATCAGTAATCTGCGCTGGCGGATCCAGGCGTCGTTTTTTTTTTTGGGGGGGGTAACTTTTTGTGGCAAAAGGTACCCCCATTTTGTTCCGCGGACTTGGGCCGTTCACCTTATTTTGGTATTCGAGCTTAAGAAATTCACTTCAAATTCACAACAAAAGCATTTATTTCATTTGTTGGGTTCAAAACCCCCGAATTTGGAACATCCGAGATTGTCATCATAAAGAAAATGAAATTTTCTTTCTTTTGACGTTTTTTATTTACAATTTGCTTCAGAACTCTATTTCTACGATTTTCCAGACATTTATCGTTTTCCCACCAAGAATGGCATGACATGACGTCATTACAACATCATTATCTCCCAAAATACTCCATCAATTTCATTGACAGTTGGTGAGAAGACTTAAACTTGATGCAGAAAAAGGTACTGAAAGTTTCACGTTGATATCTATCATAGTTTTCAGGTTATTGAGAAAATCCGAGGTGGGGTGGGGGGGGGGGCAGATACTTCTGATAAGGTTTGAACTAGAAGTTAGCTAGAGCTAGAGCTAGAGTTTCCCCAATATCTCAACCTAGGTACCTACCTATAGTTTGTGTTATTTTGATTGCACAATTTTCATTCAGTTGCTGACACTAGGTCCCAAAAAATCACTTTATTGACGCGTTAATTTTGTGATGCAAAGTGGGCAGAGCTTGTCATAGGCACTGCACTTAAGGATAACAAAAATGGACACAATTATTGACAACATTTCACTAAAAACACATAGTCCCTATGGAAAATGGCCAGTCTCCAGAAATAATCACACCATCTGATGGACAACTGTTTACTCCATCCACCTCGGTCACAACTCAAACTGTTTACGTAAGTTTTCTTTGGTTTGTTTCGGGGAAGATTGAGACGCCATCACGTGGCGACAAATTACATCAAATGTGTTTTTGTCATTTTCTTAGGATAACCTTTTATAATTTTCAAGTTTATATTGTGTAAGTAAATAAAACTAATTTTATAATGTAATTACATACAATTATTATGAAAAAGTATTTTTTTTTAACAAAATTATTCACCCATGCTGTTACTGCATCAATATTTTGATACATTTATTTTTATTTTAATATACAAAATTATTCAAGTGAGCCAAGGGATAAAAAATTGCAATATTGCATCAATTTCCAAGAGAATTATCGAATATCTAGGTGGCTGAAACTGTATTGCCACAATGCACAATGCACAGATGCATGTGCCATTTATCCCATCACTGTTATCCAGTGCTTCATAATTGCCGTTTGTAAATCGGTCATTTTTCCCAATACCATTTCTATTGGGCTGGATCAAAATATTGACGCGTCAAAAAAAATTGTGCCCAACTGCATTGGTACCTTCGTGAGAATTACACGTGAATGTTGTACACACCGCTGTCACGCGTCCCGAAAAGTTATTTCCACAAAAGCAACGCGTCATTTTTGATAACCATTTGCGCCAAATTAGTGTAGATTGGATTCCAAATCGATACCATATGAAGTGTTCTTCCTACATGTAATTTTTTTTTGGGGGGGGGGCTTCAGTTCCGACTGGCAGCTTGCTGGCCGCTATTTTCTCGTCCAGTTGAGCTTTTTTTAAGCCCATATTTGATGGTAACAGCCGTGTTTTCCCAAATTTCCAGTTTTTTTCACTGTGGATATCTGGATTTTGATTGTTGCAAAGTAAATTTTTACAATAAATTGGTAACTTTTTTTTGGGGGGGGGGGGGCAAAAGACATGTTGCCCTCCCCCCCCCCCCCCTTCGAAGCTGTGGGGGGGGGGGGGTATGGCCTGTTTGCCCCCCCCCCCCCTGGATCCGCTAGTGGGAATCTGAGACTTGATCTGTTCTGAATACACATATTTCCGGAAGTAGTAGCCGATTACGCTGATCGTTACTGCTATCCTAGAGCTCTGTCATCCTAAAGATTCCTGGAATACGCGTGACGGTGATCAGGTAGGTAAGGAGGATATCTCCAGCACGCTACTCATGATGGAACGTTCTACGACTCTCTCGAATTCCTTTGAGAATCAAGAGTGGCGTGGCATTCAGAATTAAATAAAGCATTATTGATTCGAACTTTGAACGGGTTGTAACTACTCCCTTGCACTGAGTATATGTTGTTAACATGTGATATGCTTGCATCAAACACGTCGGGACTGCGCAGGGAACTCTGACTCCTCCTGACTCAGACAGTCCTGCGATTTAGATCTGCGAAGTCTACGCTCTACAGCGATTCTGATTTCAACTCCTACTCCGCAGCCCCGATTATCAAAACGAGAAAAAGGAGTATAAAGGTTGTCGAAAATACGATGGAAACCAATACCACGACGTACGTGAGCACTACGATCTGATATGGGCCAAAATCACGATCCCATATGAGCCGCCAACATCGTGCTTCGAGGATGAACAACACCAGGATCTGATATGGACCATCGCTAGAATCTGATGTGGGCCAACCCTGCAGGATCTCCAGGCAGCATCGTCAGGAGTCCCGCTCCTGATGTGGGCCAGCCCTGCAGGATCTCCAGGCAGCATCGTCAGGAGTCCCGCTCCTGATGTAGGCCAACCCTGCAGGATCTCCAGGCAGCATCGTCAGGAGTCCCGCTCCTGATGTAGGCCAACCCTGCAGGATCTCCAGGGAGCATCGTCAGGAGTCCCGCTCCTGATGTGGGCCAACCCTGCAGGATCTCCAGGCAGCATCGTCAGGAGTCCCGCTCCTGATGTAGGCCAACCCTGCAGGATCTCCAGGGAGCATCGTCAGGAGTCCCGCTCCTGATGTAGGCCAACCCTGCAGGATCTCCAGGCAGCATCGTCAGGAGTCCCGCTCTGTCAGCACTCAGACGGCCTTCCCTCAGCGGAATGTCGTGGTTTGGCAGCAGTGAGTGACATCAAGAGGCGCCTCTGAGATAACAGAGTCGTGCGAGAGATCAGCAAAGTGAATACCTGATAGCGTTAGTCATAAACGTCATACATTTTCCACTAACTAGATCATGATCATAATTGTTTTTGGGTAGTCTAAGGAAAGCCTTATAGCTAAAAGAACAAAATTAATAAAGGGTAAAGTTACCTGTGCCTTGCGATAGCGTAAATGATCAGACATGTGATAGCATATGAACAACTGACTTTTATTGGCATTCGGCTCATCTAACTCTGATTTAGGGTTATATAACATTTTATGTCAGTCTCAAACTGTGGGCGCAATTTCCGTGCGCCAATTTCGTCACCACGATGTGGAAATAACTCGCTGGTGCCGCTCAATTTCAGGCAATCAGAACTGAACTATTTTCGATCGAAGATGTACTTGTCAGGATGTAAATCCATTGGTACAAGATCATGCCAACATCAAACATATTTAATATTTGAAATAAGCTTTTAGAGATAAGCTGAGATGGTTTACCCTGCTACGTCACTGCCGGCGAATTACAAAGATGGTGGTTCCCATTCCGAATTAAAAGGATGGTGGTTCCCATTGCGTATCGCCCATCTCTTAGCACCGGACAGTATATTCTGCACAATCAAAACTTTTCTGCTTCTAATTCCAAATGAACTCTGCGAGTTGCGACCATATGATTAAATTTCCGCCCAACCACATAGCCTGTTCTCAGGCTTGTGAGCTAGAATGTAAAGCAAATCCCATCTGCATAAGGACATTTATGATGTCAACACTTTGCAAAGTACCTATTGATTCGGCATGAACATCAGCTGGCACATCACTGGTCATTACATCTTCATTTTAATGTTTTTATTTTATGGCCTCTCATGCATATGCAAGAGCTCAGATGACAATATATTTTGTTTCGTACTCAACACTAAAATGACAACGTTTGTGCCAAGTGAGTAGCTTAACCCTACTACTGTCGGGCTAAACACAATGCGAATCTGTCGGGGGGGGGGGAGGGGGCTATTCGGCCCCCTCCTTCGTATCTCAGAAACTGCTGGACAGATTCTCTCCAAGAAAGCGGCATTCGATTCCTTGGAGCATGAACTACATTTCTATATTCATAAATTTGAAATTTTTGTCATGGACGGATACAGGTAGCAAAAAATGGGAGAAAACATGCATTTTTAGATTCTTGGCCTGGGACGTTGTTTGCACGCAATTGTGTCATGTTGTTGGATTTCGTCACCTAATTGTATGCTCTAACATATACCCCTTTTCAAAGTTTGGGGGAAATTAACCCAATGGCGTCCTTAGGCAATTCCAAAGGGGGTATCTAAAGATGTCGCTATAATATTTTCTTTGGCGCTTTGATTTCTGTTTTAGATGCATATAATTATATGTGTATGCATGATAATTTCAATTATGACAGTTTTGTATTTGTGCAGTGGCGTGCTCAGGAGGGGAAGGGGAGAGGATTTGAGACTTTGTCTTTTTTATCCTTATCTTTGCTTATATATTTTGTTATGTAGTGTCACGCCATGGGTCCACAATTCCCCCCTAATTTCATCCCTCGGACCGCACATGCCCCAAAATACAATTATGATCCATGCAGACGATATTGCATGAAATTATCCACCGCAAAATATCGTTCAGGGGCGCTGTGACTAAACACACTGCGTGTGAACGGAGTCAAACACATGCCCCCCAAAAATCCATCCCTGGAGTCGCCCTTGGGAAACCAAAAAATATCAACAACAAAAATATGAAACGTGTGCAAGGCATTGCTAAAACAGTTCACCAAGTTTCAAGTTGATATATTTTGCTATGTTGTTACACGTCGTGGCTCCAAAACTCCCCCTAATTTCATCCCTGGAGCCACCCTTAACATTGGCCCATGCACTTGCGTCCCACCACTGGAACCGCCTATGCCACAAAATACAATTGTGATCCATACAGATGATATTACACGAGATAGTCCAACGCGAAATAACGTTTTGAGTTACTAAACACAAAGTGTGTATATGTTACGGCCCATATGCAAAATCGGTCAGTATTCAATTCAGAGCTGCGGAGTCGACATAATTTTAGCAACTCCGACTCCGACGCCGACTCCGGCCTGAAAAATTCGACTCCGACTCCGACTCCAACTCCGGCTCCGGCCTATATCCGTTATCCCACCGCATGTGCTAGAAAGCAATATCTGCAATGCCATCTATTTTCTCCGTTTGTCTTTATTCTAAACAGTATTGAGAACAATGTTACGCCGCCCGAGTACGGGCGCGCGTGCCGGCCGCACGTCCAGCCCAGTCGCGCCCGCTTGCAGGCGGCGGAACCCACGAAACGGGCACCGAGCGGCGAGCGCAGATAGCCGCCGCCGGCCCAGTTCGCAGCAGCTGTGCTTCAGCCCCAGCTCGTTCCAGCTCGTCTTCGGTGGAGCCGCTGCTGCTCCCGGATACTGTGATGTTGGCTTTCAGCTGGCCAGTCAGTGCGCTGCTCTCCGCCACCTCTCCTCCGGCAAGGGCAACCAAGTTTACCAGTCAGGGGCGTGAATTTCCAAAAATCATTGTGCTAAAGGGCGGATGTAAGGAGCATCGTGCCATGCCCCTAAACGACTGAAATCGACCGAAAATTGGCATCTTTTCTGATTTTTAAAGAAATCTAAACAACTTTAACAAAGTAACGTTTGGTTTAAACATAGCTAAATGCATAAGCGAAATTGCCTGATCTTCTGTGGTCGTGCCACAGCCATTGACCACAGTGTTTGGCCACATCCACTGGCCACAGCCACTGGCCACAGCCACTGGCCACAGCCACTGGACACAGCCACTGGCCACAGCCACTGGCCACAGCCACTGGCCACAGCCACTGGCCACAGCCACTGGCCACAGCCACTGGCCACAGCCACTGGCCACAGCCACTGGCCACAGCCACTGGCCACAGCCACTGGCCACAGCCACTGGCCACAGCCACTGGCCACAGCCACTGGCCACAGCCACTGGCCACAGCCACTGGCCACAGCCACTGGCCACAGCCACTGGCCACAGCCACTGGCCACAGCCACTGGCCACAGCCACTGGCCACAGTCACTGGCCACAGCCACTGGCCACAGCCACTGGCCACAGCCACTGGCCACAGCCACTGGCCACATCCACTGGCCACAGCCACTGGCCACAGCCACTGACCTCAGCCACTGGCCACAGCCACTGGCCACAGCCACTGGCCACATCCACTGGCCACAGCCACTGGCCACAGCCACTGGCCACAGCCACTGGCCACAGTCACTGGCCACAGCCACTGGCCACAGCCACTGGCCACAGCCACTGGCCACAGCCACTGGCCACAGCCACTGGTCACAGCCACTGGCCACAGCCACTGGCCACAGCCACTGGCCACAGCCACTGGCCACAGCCACTGGCCACAGCCACTGGTCACAACCACTGGCCACAGTGATTGGCTGAGCACTACAAAACTCACAGGACGTAATCAAAATATAGATACCTACGACCCTGCTATCTCGTTTGTTTATATCGGTGACCTAAGGTCAGGTCAGTGTCGAGACCTTCCCATTATCAGGTAACGAGAAACTATACAACTGTTTTCGTATTAGACCCTAGAGGATACGCATTAGATCAGAATAATTATTTAAGAATATGCTATTATAGCTCATTTTTGATGACCAAAGTACAATTATTGATCAGTGACCCCTACAAGATCGAACGAGGTCATCTGAGGTGACCAGCACTTCTTTGCCAATAACTTTTGATAGACAAAAAAAGAAAGACAAGAACATGAGACCGGCTCCACGAGACGTGTCCGACATTGCGCAGCACGACATACCTGGTTCACCACATGACTTTAAATTACCTTGACCTGAGGTTAAATTTTGAATTTTACTTAGGTAACCTGGTCACCATGGTATGATTCGAATCTCTTTGACGAAACGAGCACGATGCAGACGTCAAAATGGACACCGTGTGACCATAAGAGTCGGTGCGTCCCAAACCCCAATCATCATCAGATGACGTTAAAATGATTGTCCTATATCTTCATCAGGCGGAAATATACCGATAGATGTGTAAACTAGGTATAGGTTTCATTTTCCACTCATTTTCTTCCGAAGGGCTGTACAGTTAATGCCCTTAGGCCAACGACTATTCTACCGACCAAAGTAATCGTCAATTGCCAAAAAGTCGACTCCGACTCCGGGCCGGAGTCAGACTCGGTAAGATTTTATCAACTCCGACTCCAACTACAACTCCGGCCAAAACTGCCGAATCCGACCGACTTCGACTCCGACTCCGACTCCGATTCCGCAGCCCTGGTAATAATACTGCCCGGGCAGTATACTTACATACTGACCAGAAGGGCGGTCAGTATACATACTGCCCGGGCAGTATACATACATACTGACCAGAAGGGCGGTCAGTATACATACTGCCCGGGCAGTATACTTACATACTGACCAGAAGGGCGGTCAGTATACATACTGCCCGGGCAGTATACTTACATACTGACCAGAAGGGCGGTCAGTATACATACTGACCAGAAGGGCGGTCAGTATACATACTGCCCGGGCAGTATACTTACATACTGACCAGAAGGGCGGTCAGTATACATACTGCCCGGGCAGTATACTTACATACTGACCAGAAGGGCGGTCAGTATACATACTGCCCGGGCAGTATACTTACATACTGACCAGAAGGGCGGTCAGTATACATACTGACCGGGCAGTATACTTACATACTGACCAGAAGGGCGGTCAGTATACATACTGCCCGGGCAGTATACTTACATACTGACCAGAAGGGCGGTCAGTATACATACTGCCCGGGCAGTATACTTACATACTGACCAGAAGGGCGGTCAGTATACATACTGCCCGGGCAGTATACTTACATACTGACCAGAAGGGCGGTCAGTATACATACTGCCCGGGCAGTATACTTACATACTGACCAGAAGGGCGGTCAGTATACATACTGCCCGGGCAGTATACTTACATACTGACTAGAAGGGCGGTCAGTATACATACTGTCCGGGCAGTATACTTACATACTGACCAGAAGGGCGGTCAGTATACATACTGCCCGGGCAGTATACTTACATACTGACTAGAAGGGCGGTCAGTATACATACTGACCAGAAGGGCGGTCAGTATACATACTGCCCGGGCAGTATACTTACATACTGACCAGAAGGGCGGTCAGTATACATACTGCCCGGGCAGTATACTTACATACTGACCAGAAGGGCGGTCAGTATACATACTGCCCGGGCAGTATACTTACATACTGACCAGAAGGGCGGTCAGTATACATACTGCCCGGGCAGTATACTTACATACTGACCAGAAGGGCGGTCAGTATACATACTGCCCGGGCAGTATACTTACATACTGACCAGAAGGGCGGTCAGTATACATACTGCCCGGGCAGTATACTTACATACTGACCAGAAGGGCGGTCAGTATACATACTGCCCGGGCAGTATACTTCATACTGACCAGAAGGGCGGTCAGTATACATACTGCCCGGGCAGTATACTTACATACTGACCAGAAGGGCGGTCAGTATACATACTGCCCGGGCAGTATACTTACATACTGACCAGAAGGGCGGTCAGTATACATACTGCCCGGGCAGTATACTTACATACTGACCAGAAGGGCGGTCAGTATACATACTGCCCGGGCAGTATACTTACATACTGACTAGAAGGGCGGTCAGTATACATACTGCCCGGGCAGTATACATACTGACCAGAAGGGCGGTCAGTATACATACTGTCCGGGCAGTATACTTACATACTGACTAGAAGGGCGGTCAGTATACATACTGCCCGGGCAGTATACATACTGACCAGAAGGGCGGTCAGTATACATACTGTCCGGGCAGTATAGATACTGACCAGAAGGGCGGTCAGTATACATACTGCCCGGGCAGTATACATACTGTCCGGGCAGTATACTTACATACTGACTAGAAGGGCGGTCAGTATACATACTGCCCGGGCAGTATACATACTGACCAGAAGGGCGGTCAGTATACATACTGACCGGGCAGTATACTTACATACTGACTAGAAGGGCGGTCAGTATACATACTGCCCGGGCAGTATACTTACATACTGACCAGAAGGGCGGTCAGTATACATACTGCCCGGGCAGTATACTTACATACTGACCAGAAGGGCGGTCAGTATACATACTGCCCGGGCAGTATACTTACATACTGACCAGAAGGGCGGTCAGTATACATACTGCCCGGGCAGTATACTTACATACTGACCAGAAGGGCGGTCAGTATACATACTGCCCGGGCAGTATACTTACATACTGACCAGAAGGGCGAACAGTATACATACTGCCCGGGCAGTATACTTCATACTGACCAGAAGGGCGGTCAGTATACATACTGCCCTGGCAGTATACTTACATACTGACCAGAAGGGCGGTCAGTATACATACTGCCCGGGCAGTATACTTACATACTGACCAGAAGGGCGGTCAGTATACATACTGCCCGGGCAGTATACTTCATACTGACCAGAAGGGCGGTCAGTATACATACTGCCCGGGCAGTATACTTACATACTGACCAGAAGGGCGGTCAGTATACATACTGCCCGGGCAGTATACTTACATACTGACCAGAAGGGCGGTCAGTATACATACTGCCCGGGCAGTATACTTACATACTGACTAGAAGGGCGGTCAGTATACATACTGCCCGGGCAGTATACTTACATACTGACCAGAAGGGCGGTCAGTATACATACTGCCCGGGCAGTATACTTACATACTGACTAGAAGGGCGGTCAGTATACATACTGCCCGGGCAGTATACTTACATACTGACCAGAAGGGCGGTCAGTATACATACTGCCCGGGCAGTATACTTACATACTGACCAGAAGGGCGGTCAGTATACATACTGCCCGGGCAGTATACTTACATACTGACCAGAAGGGCGGTCAGTATACATACTGACCAGAAGGGCGGTCAGTATACATACTGCCCGGGCAGTATACTTACATACTGACCAGAAGGGCGGTCAGTATACATACTGCCCGGGCAGTATACTTACATACTGACCAGAAGGGCGGTCAGTATACATACTGCCCTGGCAGTATACTTACATACTGACCAGAAGGGCGGTCAGTATACATTCTGCCCGGGCAGTATGTATACTGACCAGAAGGGCGGTCAGTATACATACTGCCCGGGCAGTATACATACATACTGACTAGAAGGGCGGTCAGTATACATACTGACCAGAAGGGCGGTCAGTATACATACTGCCCGGGCAGTATACTTACATACTGACCAGAAGGGCGGTCAGTATACATACTGCCCGGGCAGTATACTTACATACTGACTAGAAGGGCGGTCAGTATACATACTGCCCGGGCAGTATACTTACATACTGACCAGAAGGGCGGTCAGTATACATACTGCCCGGGCAGTATACTTACATACTGACCAGAAGGGCGGTCAGTATACATACTGCCCGGGCAGTATACTTACATACTGACTAGAAGGGCGGTCAGTATACATACTGCCCGGGCAGTATACTTACATACTGACCAGAAGGGCGGTCAGTATACATACTGCCCGGGCAGTATACTTACATACTGACCAGAAGGGCGGTCAGTATACATACTGCCCGGGCAGTATACTTACATACTGACCAGAAGGGCGGTCAGTATACATACTGACCAGAAGGGCGGTCAGTATACATACTGCCCGGGCAGTATACTTACATACTGACCAGAAGGGCGGTCAGTATACATACTGCCCGGGCAGTATACTTACATACTGACTAGAAGGGCGGTCAGTATACATACTGCCCGGGCAGTATACTTACATACTGACCAGAAGGGCGGTCAGTATACATACTGCCCGGGCAGTATACTTACATACTGACCAGAAGGGCGGTCAGTATACATACTGCCCGGGCAGTATACTTACATACTGACTAGAAGGGCGGTCAGTATACATACTGCCCGGGCAGTATACTTACATACTGACCAGAAGGGCGGTCAGTATACATACTGCCCGGGCAGTATACTTACATACTGACCAGAAGGGCGGTCAGTATACATACTGCCCGGGCAGTATACTTACATACTGACCAGAAGGGCGGTCAGTATACATACTGCCCGGGCAGTATACTTACATACTGACCAGAAGGGCGGTCAGTATACATACTGCCCGGGCAGTATACTTACATACTGACCAGAAGGGCGGTCAGTATACATACTGCCCGGGCAGTATACTTACATACTGACTAGAAGGGCGGTCAGTATACATACTGCCCGGGCAGTATACTTACATACTGACCAGAAGGGCGGTCAGTATACATACTGCCCGGGCAGTATACTTACATACTGACCAGAAGGGCGGTCAGTATACATACTGCCCGGGCAGTATACTTACATACTGACTAGAAGGGCGGTCAGTATACATACTGCCCGGGCAGTATACTTACATACTGACCAGAAGGGCGGTCAGTATACATACTGCCCGGGCAGTATACTTACATACTGACCAGAAGGGCGGTCAGTATACATACTGACCAGAAGGGCGGTCAGTATACATACTGCCCGGGCAGTATACTTACATACTGACCAGAAGGGCGGTCAGTATACATACTGCCCGGGCAGTATACTTACATACTGACCAGAAGGGCGGTCAGTATACATACTGCCCGGGCAGTATACTTATATACTGACCAGAAGGGCGGTCAGTATACATACTGCCCGGGCAGTATACTTACATACTGACCAGAAGGGCGGTCAGTATACATACTGCCCTGGCAGTATACTTACATACTGACCAGAAGGGCGGTCAGTATACATTCTGCCCGGGCAGTATGTATACTGACCAGAAGGGCGGTCAGTATACATACTGCCCGGGCAGTATACATACATACTGACTAGAAGGGCGGTCAGTATACATACTGACCAGAAGGGCGGTCAGTATACATACTGCCCGGGCAGTATACTTACATACTGACCAGAAGGGCGGTCAGTATACATACTGCCCGGGCAGTATACTTACATACTGACCAGAAGGGCGGTCAGTATACATACTGCCCTGGCAGTATACTTACATACTGACCAGAAGGGCGGTCAGTATACATTCTGCCCGGGCAGTATGTATACTGACCAGAAGGGCGGTCAGTATACATACTGCCCGGGCAGTATACATACATACTGACTAGAAGGGCGGTCAGTATACATACTGACCAGAAGGGCGGTCAGTATACATACTGCCCGGGCAGTATACTTACATACTGACCAGAAGGGCGGTCAGTATACATACTGCCCGGGCAGTATACTTACATACTGACCAGAAGGGCGGTCAGTATACATACTGCCCGGGCAGTATACTTACATACTGACCAGAAGGGCGGTCAGTATACATACTGCCCGGGCAGTATACTTACATACTGACCAGAAGGGCGGTCAGTATACATACTGCCCGGGCAGTATACTTACATACTGACCAGAAGGGCGGTCAGTATACATTCTGCCCGGGCAGTATACTTACATACTGACCAGAAGGGCGGTCAGTATACATACTGCCCGGGCAGTATACTTACATACTGACCAGAAGGGCGGTCAGTATACATACTGCCCGGGCAGTATACTTACATACTGACCAGAAGGGCGGTCAGTATACATACTGCCCGGGCAGTATACTTACATACTGACCAGAAGGGCGGTCAGTATACATACTGCCCGGGCAGTATACTTACATACTGACCAGAAGGGCGGTCAGTATACATCTGACCAGAAGGGCGGTCAGTATACATACTGCCCGGGCAGTATACTTACATACTGACCAGAAGGGCGGTCAGTATACATACTGCCCGGGCAGTATACATACATACTGACCAGAAGGGCGGTCAGTATACATACTGCCCGGGCAGTATACTTACATACTGACCAGAAGGGCGGTCAGTATACATACTGCCCGGGCAGTATACTTACATACTGACCAGAAGGGCGGTCAGTATACATACTGCCCGGGCAGTATACTTACATACTGACCAGAAGGGCGGTCAGTATACATACTGCCCGGGCAGTATACTTACATACTGACCAGAAGGGCGGTCAGTATACATACTGCCCGGGCAGTATACTTACATACTGACCAGAAGGGCGGTCAGTATACATACTGCCCGGGCAGTATACTTCATACTGACCAGAAGGGCGGTCAGTATACATACTGCCCTGGCAGTATACTTACATACTGACCAGAAGGGCGGTCAGTATACATACTGCCCGGGCAGTATACTTACATACTTACTAGAAGGGCGGTCAGTATACATACTGCCCGGGCAGTATACTTACATACTGACCAGAAGGGCGGTCAGTATACATACTGCCCTGGCAGTATACTTACATACTGACCAGAAGGGCGGTCAGTATACATACTGCCCGGGCAGTATACTTACATACTGACCAGAAGGGCGGTCAGTATACATACTGCCCGGGCAGTATACTTACATACTGACCAGAAGGGCGGTCAGTATACATACTGCCCGGGCAGTATACTTACATACTGACCAGAAGGGCGGTCAGTATACATACTGCCCTGGCAGTATACATACTGACCAGAAGGGCGGTCAGTATACATACTGCCCGGGCAGTATACTTACATACTGACCAGAAGGGCGGTCAGTATACATACTGCCCGGGCAGTATACTTACATACTGACCAGAAGGGCGGTCAGTATACATACTGCCCGGGCAGTATACTTACATACTGACCAGAAGGGCGGTCAGTATACATACTGCCCGGGCAGTATACTTCATACTGACCAGAAGGGCGGTCAGTATACATACTGACCAGAAGGGCGGTCAGTATACATACTGCCCGGGCAGTATACTTACATACTGACCAGAAGGGCGGTCAGTATACATACTGCCCGGGCAGTATACTTACATACTGACCAGAAGGGCGGTCAGTATACATACTGCCCGGGCAGTATACTTACATACTGACCAGAAGGGCGGTCAGTATACATACTGCCCGGGCAGTATACTTACATACTGACCAGAAGGGCGGTCAGTATACATACTGCCCGGGCAGTATACTTACATACTGACCAGAAGGGCGGTCAGTATACATACTGCCCGGGCAGTATACTTACATACTGACCAGAAGGGCGGTCAGTATACATACTGCCCGGGCAGTATACTTACATACTGACCAGAAGGGCGGTCAGTATACATACTGCCCGGGCAGTATACTTACATACTGACCAGAAGGGCGGTCAGTATACATACTGCCCGGGCAGTATACTTACATACTGACCAGAAGGGCGGTCAGTATACATACTGCCCGGGCAGTATACTTACATACTGACCAGAAGGGCGGTCAGTATACATACTGCCCGGGCAGTATACTTACATACTGACCAGAAGGGCGGTCAGTATACATACTGCCCGGGCAGTATACTTACATACTGACCAGAAGGGCGGTCAGTATACATACTGCCCGGGCAGTATACTTACATACTGACCAGAAGGGCGGTCAGTATACATACTGCCCGGGCAGTATACTTACATACTGACCAGAAGGGCGGTCAGTATACATACTGCCCGGGCAGTATACTTACATACTGACCAGAAGGGCGGTCAGTATACATACTGCCCGGGCAGTATACTTACATACTGACCAGAAGGGCGGTCAGTATACATACTGCCCGGGCAGTATACTTACATACTGACCTAGAAGGGCGGTCAGTATACATACTGCCCGGGCAGTATACTTACATACTGACCAGAAGGGCGGTCAGTATACATACTGACCAGAAGGGCGGTCAGTATACATACTGCCCTGGCAGTATACTTACATACTGACCAGAAGGGCGGTCAGTATACATACTGCCCGGGCAGTATACTTACATACTGACCAGAAGGGCGGTCAGTATACATACTGCCCGGGCAGTATACTTACATACTGACCAGAAGGGCGGTCAGTATACATACTGCCCGGGCAGTATACTTACATACTGACCAGAAGGGCGGTCAGTATACATACTGACCAGAAGGGCGGTCAGTATACATACTGACCGGGCAGTA
>JAXIVJ010015297.1:0-32044 GCA_036785665.1 Chirona hameri | reverse complement strand
GCGTATGCGTATGCGTATGCGTATGCGTATGCGTATGCGTATGCGTATGCGTATGCGTATGCGTATGCGTATGCGTATGCGTATGCGTATGCGTATGCGTATGCGTATGCGTATGCGTATGCGTATGCGTATGCGTATGCGTATGCGTATGCGTATGCGTATGCGTATGCGTATGCGTATGCGTATGCGTATGCGTATGCGTATGCGTATGCGTATGCGTATGCGTATGCGTATGCGTATGCGTATGCGTATGCGTATGCGTATGCGTATGCGTATGCGTATGCGTATGCGTATGCGTATGCGTATGCGTATGCGTATGCGTATGCGTATGCGTATGCGTATGCGTATGCGTATGCGTATGCGTATGCGTATGCGTATGCGTATGCGTATGCGTATGCGTATGCGTATGCGTATGCGTATGCGTATGCGTATGCGTATGCGTATGCGTATGCGTATGCGTATGCGTATGCGTATGCGTATGCGTATGCGTATGCGTATGCGTATGCGTATGCGTATGCGTATGCGTATGCGTATGCGTATGCGTATGCGTATGCGTATGCGTATGCGTATGCGTATGCGTATGCGTATGCGTATGCGTATGCGTATGCGTATGCGTATGCGTATGCGTATGCGTATGCGTATGCGTATGCGTATGCGTATGCGTATGCGTATGCGTATGCGTATGCGTATGCGTATGCGTATGCGTATGCGTATGCGTATGCGTATGCGTATGCGTATGCGTATGCGTATGCGTATGCGTATGCGTATGCGTATGCGTATGCGTATGCGTATGCGTATGCGTATGCGTATGCGTATGCGTATGCGTATGCGTATGCGTATGCGTATGCGTATGCGTATGCGTATGCGTATGCGTATGCGTATGCGTATGCGTATGCGTATGCGTATGCGTATGCGTATGCGTATGCGTATGCGTATGCGTATGCGTATGCGTATGCGTATGCGTATGCGTATGCGTATGCGTATGCGTATGCGTATGCGTATGCGTATGCGTATGCGTATGCGTATGCGTATGCGTATGCGTATGCGTATGCGTATGCGTATGCGTATGCGTATGCGTATGCGTATGCGTATGCGTATGCGTATGCGTATGCGTATGCGTATGCGTATGCGTATGCGTATGCGTATGCGTATGCGTATGCGTATGCGTATGCGTATGCGTATGCGTATGCGTATGCGTATGCGTATGCGTATGTGTATGCGTATGTGTATGTGTATGCGTATGTGTATGTGTATGTGTATGTGTATGTGTATGTGTATGTGTATGTGTATGTGTATGTGTATGTGTATGTGTATGTGTATGTGTATGTGTATGTGTATGTGTATGTGTATGTGTATGTGTATGTGTATGTGTATGTGTATGTGTATGTGTATGTGTATGTGTATGTGTATGTGTATGTGTATGTGTATGTGTATGTGTATGTGTATGTGTATGTGTATGTGTATGTGTATGTGTATGTGTATGTGTATGTGTATGTGTATGTGTATGTGTATGTGTATGTGTATGTGTATGTGTATGTGTATGTGTATGTGTATGTGTATGTGTATGTGTATGTGTATGTGTATGTGTATGTGTATGTGTATGTGTATGTGTATGTGTATGTGTATGTGTATGTGTATGTGTATGTGTATGTGTATGTGTATGTGTATGTGTATGTGTATGTGTATGTGTATGTGTATGTGTATGTGTATGTGTATGTGTATGTGTATGTGTATGTGTATGTGTATGTGTATGTGTATGTGTATGTGTATGTGTATGTGTATGTGTATGTGTATGTGTATGTGTATGTGTATGTGTATGTGTATGTGTATGTGTATGTGTATGTGTATGTGTATGTGTATGTGTATGTGTATGTGTATGTGTATGTGTATGTGTATGTGTATGTGTATGTGTATGTGTATGTGTATGTGTATGTGTATGTGTATGTGTATGTGTATGTGTATGTGTATGTGTATGTGTATGTGTATGTGTATGTGTATGTGTATGTGTATGTGTATGTGTATGTGTATGTGTATGTGTATGTGTATGTGTATGTGTATGTGTATGTGTATGTGTATGTGTATGTGTATGTGTATGTGTATGTGTATGTGTATGTGTATGTGTATGTGTATGTGTATGTGTATGTGTATGTGTATGTGTATGTGTATGTGTATGTGTATGTGTATGTGTATGTGTATGTGTATGTGTATGTGTATGTGTATGTGTATGTGTATGTGTATGTGTAGTATGTGTATGTGTATGTGTATGTGTATGTGTATGTGTATGTGTATGTGTATGTGTATGTGTATGTGTATGTGTATGTGTATGTGTATGTGTATGTGTATGTGTATGTGTATGTGTATGTGTATGTGTATGTGTATGTGTATGTGTATGTGTATGTGTATGTGTATGTGTATGTGTATGTGTATGTGTATGTGTATGTGTATGTGTATGTGTATGTGTATGTGTATGTGTATGTGTATGTGTATGTGTATGTGTATGTGTATGTGTATGTGTATGTGTATGTGTATGTGTATGTGTATGTGTATGTGTATGTGTATGTGTATGTGTATGTGTATGTGTATGTGTATGTGTATGTGTATGTGTATGTGTATGTGTATGTGTATGTGTATGTGTATGTGTATGTGTATGTGTATGTGTATGTGTATGTGTATGTGTATGTGTATGTGTATGTGTATGTGTATGTGTATGTGTATGTGTATGTGTATGTGTATGTGTATGTGTATGTGTATGTGTATGTGTATGTGTATGTGTATGTGTATGTGTATGTGTATGTGTATGTGTATGTGTATGTGTATGTGTATGTGTATGTGTATGTGTATGTGTATGTGTATGTGTATGTGTATGTGTATGTGTATGTGTATGTGTATGTGTATGTGTATGTGTATGTGTATGTGTATGTGTATGTGTATGTGTATGTGTATGTGTATGTGTATGTGTATGTGTATGTGTATGTGTATGTGTATGTGTATGTGTATGTGTATGTGTATGTGTATGTGTATGTGTATGTGTATGTGTATGTGTATGTGTATGTGTATGTGTATGTGTATGTGTATGTGTATGTGTATGTGTATGTGTATGTGTATGTGTATGTGTATGTGTATGTGTATGTGTTGTGTATGTGTATGTGTATGTGTATGTGTATGTGTATGTGTATGTGTATGTGTATGTGTATGTGTATGTGTATGTGTATGTGTATGTGTATGTGTATGTGTATGTGTATGTGTATGTGTATGTGTATGTGTATGTGTATGTGTATGTGTATGTGTATGTGTATGTGTATGTGTATGTGTATGTGTATGTGTATGTGTATGTGTATGTGTATGTGTATGTGTATGTGTATGTGTATGTGTATGTGTATGTGTATGTGTATGTGTATGTGTATGTGTATGTGTATGTGTATGTGTATGTGTATGTGTATGTGTATGTGTATGTGTATGTGTATGTGTATGTGTATGTGTATGTGTATGTGTATGTGTATGTGTATGTGTATGTGTATGTGTATGTGTATGTGTATGTGTATGTGTATGTGTATGTGTATGTGTATGTGTATGTGTATGTGTATGTTGTATGTGTATGTGTATGTGTATGTGTATGTGTATGTGTATGTGTATGTGTATGTGTATGTGTATGTGTATGTGTATGTGTATGTGTATGTGTATGTGTATGTGTATGTGTATGTGTATGTGTATGTGTATGTGTATGTGTATGTGTATGTGTATGTGTATGTGTATGTGTATGTGTATGTGTATGTGTATGTGTATGTGTATGTGTATGTGTATGTGTATGTGTATGTGTATGTGTATGTGTATGTGTATGTGTATGTGTATGTGTATGTGTATGTGTATGTGTATGTGTATGTGTATGTGTATGTGTATGTGTATGTGTATGTGTATGTGTATGTGTATGTGTATGTGTATGTGTATGTGTATGTGTATGTGTATGTGTATGTGTATGTGTATGTGTATGTGTATGTGTATGTGTATGTGTATGTGTATGTGTATGTGTATGTGTATGTGTATGTGTATGTGTATGTGTATGTGTATGTGTATGTGTATGTGTATGTGTATGTGTATGTGTATGTGTATGTGTATGTGTATGTGTATGTGTATGTGTATGTGTATGTGTATGTGTATGTGTATGTGTATGTGTATGTGTATGTGTATGTGTATGTGTATGTGTATGTGTATGTGTATGTGTATGTGTATGTGTATGTGTATGTGTATGTGTATGTGTATGTGTATGTGTATGTGTATGTGTATGTGTATGTGTATGTATATGTATATGTATATGTATATGTATATGTATATGTATATGTATATGTATATGTATATGTATATGTATATGTATATGTATATATATATATATATATATATATATATATATATATATATATAGTTGTGGCTGCTGTGGTTGTACTTGGCAGTATTTTGGTTCCCCGCACCTCAAATAAGTCAGAGCAGCGTTCTTTTCTGTTGTTTCGTGACACGACAAGCACTGTTTTCGCAATGCGCCTTCTTAGTGTGTCAAAATTCATCTGGACCTTCCTGATTCGTTTTCTCTTCTTGTTTCTAATTTTGTGATCTCTTTTTCTATATATTACGGACATAATGCGCATTACCACCGTCTCCTAGTCCGAGATACTCTTTAAATGTATCATAAATACATATACTGCGACCAAACACCGACTGCCGCCCGGAATCGAACCCATGACCTGCACATCACCCGGCCCCCAGGCACACTGCTCTCTGGATGGAGGAGGCCTGGAAGATCTGGCGCAGCGAGACCGAGGAGCGCACCGCGCCTCTGGGAGACATTCTCGAGTACCTGGCGTTCAGCACGTACAAGATGGGCGATATCCACCAGGCTCTGAGGCTCACCAACCAACTGCTGGACGAGGAGCCGGGACACCCGCGTGGACTGGGAAACAAGGTGGGGTTTAACTGGGACAGGTCTGGGAAACAAGGTGGGGTCAACTGGGACAGGACTGGGAAACAAGGTGGGGTTAACTGGGACAGGTCTGGGAAACAGTGGGAAACAAGGTAGGGTTTAACTGGGGGCGGAGGGATGGTTAGCAGGGTGGAGTTAACTGGGACAGGTCTGGGAAACAAGGTGGGGTTAACTGGGACAGGTCTGGGAAACAAGGTGGGGTTAACTGGGGCAGGTCTGGGAAACAGTGGGAAACAAGGTAGGGTTTAACTGGGGGCGGAGGGATGGTTAGCAGGGTGGAGTTAACTGGGACAGGTCTGGGAAACAAGGTGGGTTTAACTGGGACAGGTCTGGGAAACAAGGTGGGGTTAACTGAGACAGGTCTGGGAAACAAGGTGGGGTTAACTGGGACAAGTCTGGGAAACAAGGTAGGGTTAACTGGGACAGGTCTGGGAAACAGTGGGAAACAAGGTAGGGTTTAACTGGGGGCGGAGGGATGGTTAGAAGGGTGGAGTTAACTGGGACAGGTCTGGGAAACAAGGTGGGGTTAACTGGGACAGGTCTGGGAAACAGTGGGAAACAAGGTAGGGTTTAACTGGGGGCGGAGGGATGGTTAGCAGGGTGGAGTTAACTGGGACAGGTCTGGGAAACAAGGTGGGGTTAACTGGGACAGGTCTGGGAAACAAGGTGGGGTTAACTGGGACAGGTCTGGGAAACAAGGTAGGGTTAACTGGGACAGGTCTGGGAAACAGTGGGAAACAAGGTAGGGTTTAACTGGGGGCGGAGGGATGGTTAGCAGGGTGGAGTTAACTGGGACAGGTCTGGGAAACAAGGTGGGGTTAACTGGGACAGGTCTGGGAAACAAGGTGGGGTTAACTGAGACAGGTCTGGGAAACAAGGTGGGGTTAACTGGGACAGGTCTGGGAAACAAGGTAGGGTTAACTGGGACAGGTCTGGGAAACAGTGGGAAACAAGGTAGGGTTTAACTGGGGGCGGAGGGATGGTTAGCAGGGTGGAGTTAACTGGGACAGGTCTGGGAAACAAGGTGGGGTTAACTGGGACAGGTCTGGGAAACAAGGTGGGGTTAACTGGGACAGGTCTGGGAAACAAGGTGGGGTTAACTGGGACAGGTCTGGGAAACAGTGGGAACAAGGTGGGGTTTAACTGGGACAGGTCTGGGAAACAAGGTGGGGTTAACTGGGACAGGTCTGGGAAACAGTGGGAACAAGGTGGGGTTTAACTGGGACAGGTCTGGGAAACAGTGGGAAACAAGGTAGGGTTTAACTGGGGGCGGAGGGATGGTTAGCAGGGTGGAGTTAACTGGGACAGGTCTGGGAAACAAGGTGGGGTTAACTGGGACAGGTCTGGGAAACAAGGTGGGGTTAACTGGGGGCAGAGGGATGGTTAGCAGGGTGGGGTTAACTGGGACAGGTCTGGGAAACAAGGTGGGGTTAACTGGGACAGGTCTGGGAAACAAGGTGGGGTTAACTGGGACAGGTCTGGGAAACAGTGGCAAACAAGGTAGGGTTTAACTGGGGGCGGAGGGATGGTTAGCAGGGTGGAGTTAACTGGGACAGGTCTGGGAAACAAGGTGGGGTTAACTGGGACAGGTCTGGGAAACAGTGGGAAACAAGGTAGGGTTTAACTGGGGGCGGAGGGATGGTTAGCAGGGTGGAGTTAACTGGGACAGGTCTGGGAAACAAGGTGGGGTTTAACTGGGACAGGTCTGGGAAACAAGGTGGGGTTAACTGGGACAGGTCTGGGAAACAAGGTGGGGTTAACTGGGACAGGTCTGGGAAACAAGGTGGGGTTAACTGGGACAGGTCTGGGAAACAAGGTGGGGTTAACTGGGACAGGTCTGGGAAACAAGGTGGGGTTAACTGGGACAGGTCTGGGAAACAAGGTGGGGTTAACTGGGACAGGTCTGGGAAACAGTGGGAAACAAGGTAGGGTTTAACTGGGGGCGGAGGGATGGTTAGCAGGGTGGAGTTAACTGGGACAGGTCTGGGAAACAAGGTGGGGTTAACTGGGACAGGTCTGGGAAACAGTGGGAAACAAGGTAGGGTTTAACTGGGGGCGGAGGGATGGTTAGCAGGGTGGAGTTAACTGGGACAGGTCTGGGAAACAAGGTGGGGTTAACTGGGACAGGTCTGGGAAACAAGGTGGGGTTAACTGGGACAGGTCTGGGAAACAAGGTGGGGTTAACTGGGACAGGTCTGGGAAACAGTGGGAAACAAGGTGGGGTTAACTGGGGGCAGAGGGATGGTTAGCAGGGTGGGTGTTAACTGGGACAGGTCTGGGAAACAAGGTGGGTTTAACTGGGACAGGTCTGGGAAACAGTGGGAAACAAGGTAGGGTTTAACTGGGGGCGGAGGGATGGTTAGCAGGGTGGAGTTAACTGGGACAGGTCTGGGAAACAAGGTGGGGTTAACTGGGACAGGTCTGGGAAACAGTGGGAAACAATGTAGGGTTTAACTGGGACAGGTCTGGGAAACAGCGGGAGACAAGGTGGGGGTTAACTGGGACAGGTCTGGGAAACAGCGGGAGGCAAGGTGGGGGTTAACTGGGACAGGTCTGGGAAACAGCGGGAGACAAGGTGGGGGTTAACTGGGACAGGTCTGGGAAACAGTGGGAAACAAGGTGGGGTTAACTGGGACAGGTCTGGGAAACAGTGGGAAACAAGGTGGGGTTAACTGGGACAGGTCTGGGAAACAGCGGGAACAAGGTGGGGGTTAACTGGGACAGGTCTGGGAAACAGTGGGAAACAAGGTGGGGGTTAACTGGGACAGGTCTGGGAGACAATGGGAAACAAGGTGGAGGTTAACTGGGACAGGTCTGGGAAACAGTGGGAACAAGGTGGGGTTAAACTGGGACAGGTCTGGGAAACAGTGGGAACAAGGTGGAGGTTAACTGGGACAGGTCTGGGAAACAGTGGGAACAAGGTGGGGGTTAACTGGGACAGGTCTGGGAAACAGTGGGAAACAAGGTAGGGATTAACTGGGGCGGGGGGATGGTTAACAAGGTGGGGGTTAACTGGGGGCGGAGAGATGGTTAACAAGGTGGGTGTTATCTGAGGGCGGAGGGATGGTTAACAAGGTGTATGTTATCAGGGGACGGAGGGGATGGTTAACAAGGTGGGGGTTATCGGGGAACAGTGAGATGGTTAACAAGGTGGGGTTTAACTGGGGGCGGAGAGGATGGTTAACAATGTGTGTGTTATCGGGGAACAGTGGGATTGAGAAGGGCTGCAGTGAGCGTTACGACTGGTATTTTTTTGTAGATTTAACCCTCGCCCTACGGGGACCTTTTCACCTTCGGCCTACGGGGGTCCTAAAAAGGCCCCCCACCCCCTGCTAACTTCCAAACCAAGCAACATAGAGCAATGCGATAAGAACCAGCATGTTGCCTGTCATGAGGGAATCTAACAGTATGGGATTTTTAGGTTTCAGGTCAACGGGTGACCTTCCAGGTCAAGTGAATGACCTAAGATCGACCACGTCCAAAAATAACGATTGTACAGGGCGCTTAGTATAACTTCCAAACGGAGAGAGATAGAGAGACCGTAAAAAGTAGCGTCATAAGGAAAATACAAAGCCTGTCGTAGCCTGTCATCAGGAAAATACAAAGGCATCCTATTTTGAGCATCTAGGTCAACTGGTGACCTTTGGGGTCACCAGTTGACCTTGACATGACCTTGAGGAAAAAGGTCATAGGTCACGATCTAAAAGTCGCATACACTTCAAATTTGTATAGGATACGTATAATTGTTGTAAACTCAGCTACTGAAAATTTCAGCAAGATGCGCCGCATGTGTTAAACGTTGTTCAAGAAAAACCTCAGGGGGATGGGGGGGGGGGGGGGGGGGTCGTTTTAGAACCCCTCCCCCGCCATAGGGCGAGGGTTAAGCTTGAAAATGTCCAAATCTGGTTGAAGATTCAAACATTGTAGTGGGTTGAGTGTTGTTTGGAAGTTGAGCAATGTGGCAGGACGGATTGAATAGGGCATTTTCATTTGACCATCTACTGTTCTGTGTAGGTGTGCCTTTCCAGTTAATGACCTCTGCTTGTATTCTGATTACGTACCGTTGCCGCTCTATTGTGTATCCTCTGACTTTGTGATGCGTATGCGAGAGGTGCAAACTATACAGTCCTATGCAGCTCTGTCTGCAGCCTTGGTTCCGGCCGCCTGCTGACAATATCCCTCATCTCGATCCTCTCACCACCAGGTATATTACGAGCAGGAGATGGCCAAACACACGGCCGCCGTCGAGCGTCAACGCAAGGGAGAGACTGGCGATATCGACACCATGGAGGAGAGCATCAACGAGGTATGTGATCGCCGCTATACTGTCCCGAGCTATACTGTCCCGAGCTATACTGTCCCGAGCTATGCTGTCCCGAGCTATGCTGTCCCGAGCTATACTGTCCCGAGCTATATTGTCCCGAGCTATACTGTCCCGAGCTATGCTGCCCCGAGCTATACTGTCCCGAGCTATACTGTCCCGAGCTATGCTGTCCCGAGCTATACTGTCCCGAGCTATACTGCCCCGAGCTATGCTGTCCCGAGCTATGTTGTCCCGAGCTGTACTGTCCCGAGCTATGCTGTCCAGAGCTATGCTGTCCCGAGCTATGTTGTCCAGAGCTATGCTGTCCCGAGCTATGCTGTCCCGAGCTATACTGTCCCGAGCTATGCTGTCCCGAGCTATACTGTCTCGAGCTATGCTGTCCCGAGCTATACTGTCCCGAGCTATACTGTCCCGAGCTATGCTGTCCCCCGAGCTATACTGTCCCGAGCTATGCTGTCCCGAGCTATACTGTCCCGAGCTATACTGTCCCGAGCTATGCTGTCCCGAGCTATACTGTCCCGAGCTATGCTGTCCCGAGCTATACTGTCCCGAGCTATGCTGTCCCGAGGTATACTGTCCCGAGCTATGCTGTCCCGAGCTATACTGTCCCGAGCTATGCTTTCCCGAGGTATACTGTCCCGAGCTATGCTGTCCCGAGCTATACTGTCCCGAGCTATGCTGTCCCGAGCTATACTGTCCCGAGCTATGCTGTCCCGAGCTATACTGTCCCGAGCTATGCTGTCCCGAGCTATACTGTCCCGAGCTATGCTGTCCCGAGGTATGCTGTCCCGAGCTATGCTGTCCAGAGCTATGCTGTCCCGAGCTATACTGTCCCGAGCTATGCTGTCCCGAGCTATACTGTCCCGAGCTATGTTGTCCTGCTGTCCCGAGCTATGCTGTCCCGAGCTATGCTGTCCCGAGCTATGCTGTCCCGAGCTATGCTGTCCCGAGCTATGCTGTCCCGAGCTATGCTGTCCCGAGCTATGCTGTCCCGAGCTATACTGTCCCGAGCTATGCTGTCCCGAGCTATGCTGTCCCGAGCTATGTTGTCCCGAGCTATACTGTCCCGAGCTATGTTGTCCCGAGCTATGCTGTCCCGAGCTATACTGTCCCGAGCTATGCTGTCCCGAGCTATGCTGTCCCGAGCTATACTGTCCCGAGCTATACTGTCCCGAGCTATGCTGTCCCGAGCTATACTGTCCCGAGCTATGCTGTCCCGAGCTATACTGTCCCGAGCTATACTGTCCCGAGCTATGCTGTCCCGAGCTATACTGTCCCGAGCTATGCTGTCCCGAGCTATACTGTCACGAGCTATGCTGTCCCGAGCTATGCTGTCCCGAGCTATGCTGTCCCGTGCTGTCCCGAGCTATGCCCCTGCTGTCCTGCTGTCCTGCTGTCCTGCTGTCATGCTGTCCTGCTGTCCCGCTGTCCCGCTGTCCCGCTGTCCTGCTGTCCTGCTGTCCTGCTGTCCTGCTGTCCTGCTGTCCTGCTGTCCTGCTGTCCTGCTGTCCCGCTGTCCTGCTGTCCTGCTGTCCTGCTGTCCTGCTGTCCCGCTGTCCTGCTGTCCTGCTGTCCTGCTGTCCTGCTGTCCTGCTGTCCTGCTGTCCTGCTGTCCTGCTGTCCTGCTGTCCTGCTGTCCTGCTGTCCTGTTGTTCTGTTGTTCTGCCGTGCTGCCAACCCTGCCGTTGGTTGACTTAGCACATTGATTGGGTAGACATTAATTGTTGAAGTCGCTTGTGGGTTGGAGGAGTCCTTAGTATAGTGTTTCGCTGGATTTTCTGGTTTTATGTGTGGTTATGTTGGTGTCTTGTACTGTTGTACCCGTGCTTGCCTGTGCTGTGTTGTGGGTAGGGTTTTATGGTTCATCAAAATGTTTCTGTAATTTTTGCTGTGGGTTCAGCGTCTCGTTTGACGAGAAACACTAGGCGGGATTTGCTTACACATGTCTATTTTCTGACCCTCTATTTTCTGACCCTCTATTTTCTGACCCCCGTCTGACGCCTGTCTGACACCTGTATGATCCCTGTCTGACCCTGTCTGACCCCTGTCTGGCCCCTGTCTGACCCCTGTCTGGCCCCTGTCTGACCCCTTTCTGACCCCTGTCGGACCCCTGTCTGGCCCTCGTCTGACGCCTGTCTGGCCCCTGTCTGACCCCTGTCTGGCCCCTGTCTGACCCCTGTCTGACCCCTGTCTGACCCGTCTGACCCCTGGCTGACCTGACCCCTGGTGACCCCTGTCTGACCCCCATCTGACCCCCATCTGACCCCTGTCTCACCCCTGTCTGACCTCCATCTGACCTCCGTCTAACCTCCACCTGACCTCCATCTGACCCCCATCTGACCTCCACCTGACCTCCACCTGACCTCCACCTGACCTCCACCTGACCTCCATCTGACCCCCATCTGACGTCCATCTGACCCCCATCTGACCTCAGGGCTACACTATAGCCGAGGACAGCTCTGCCCGCACGCCGGAGCGGGATGTGTACGAGTCCATGTGCCGTGGAGAGATCACCGTGCCGTCTGACCTCCATCTGACCCCATCTGACCTCCATCTGACCCCATCTGACCTCCGTCTGACCTCTGACCTCAGGGCTACACTATAGCCGAGGACAGCTCTGCCCGCACGCCGGAGCGGGATGTGTACGAGTCCATGTGTCGTGGAGAGATCGCCGTGCCGTCTGACCTCCATCTGACCCCCATCTGACCTCCATCTGACCCCATCTGACCTCCGTCTGACCTCTGACCTCAGGGCTACACTATAGCCGAGGACAGCTCTGCCCGCACGCCGGAGCGGGATGTGTACGAGTCCATGTGTCGTGGAGAGATCGCCGTGCCGCCCAGCAAGACTAAGAAGCTCAAGTGAGTGTGATCAGCCCTTCGTGGCGTGGTGAGAGAATATGTGAGAGATGGGAGATTGAGAGATTGGGAGAGATGGAGATTGAGAGATTGAGAGATGGTGTGCTGGGAGCATACCTGTACACTGCGCGGTCTCGCATTAGGAAATACAACCTACAGCCTGCAGCTTAATGAATGCTAAACAAGGTGAATTAGATGTCCTTTCGGCAGTGGTGGGTAACTTCCGTTACTCCGCTATTCCGTTACTAACGGAACTACTTTGTCCAGTAACGGAGTAACGATCTCGTTACTTTCCGAAACAGATAACGGGCCAAGTCACTTCGGTTACTTTATAATCGAGTCCGTTACTCCGCGGTTACTCACTGCGCGTTACTCCGCGGTTACTCACTGCATTGTGTGCTGAGATAATGGGCCGGTGTGAAAAGGAAGGGCACCGCTAGCGGTGAAAAATAGAAGTAGCATATACAAGCCGAAAACTGTTGTTTTATATGTTCTTTATGTTTTGAAGTAAAACCAAAATATGGAATCAATGTAATGAAACAGATAATGGCGCATTGATACAAGCTTGAAAGCCATAAGCATTTCTAAGCATTAGAGGAAGGCATTTCCATTAACTCTGGGTCCCTGTTGATCTTTGACATGATGACCTGATTTGACCTTTGACCTTGATCTAATATCACTATTAAATGTCCGCATTCATTCTTGTCAACACAGAATGCTGTTTTGTATTATGTACAGTTGGTAGAGATCAGCAAAGCATACTTAGCCGTAAAACGTTCTTAAAATCCACGGGAGGTCAAAACATCATCTTAGGTCATCTGAGGTCAGTGACCTCGGCTGACCTGTGTAAGAGCAGGACCCCTGTGGAACATATTATTATGTAAAATGGATGGCAAATTTTAAATCAGCGTCACACAATGCCCTAGAAACTGCCAGAGGCCAAATAAGTAATATCAGGTCATCAGAGGTCATGCATGATCTCAGTGGAAACCATAAATGTCGCCACCTGTTCATATGTTCCTGAACAACAGACACTCGAGAAAGTGCACAAGTTACAAGCACCGACACTAAGGGTGGTGGGTGTGGCGTCAGTAATGCGTTCGACATGACACGTCTGACGTGACGTCCCTTGAGGTCCCTAATAGAAGAAGAGTAGTCAGCGGACTGTAATATTACGACAGACTGAAAAGTGGGCTATCTTTGACAGTCTACGAGATGGTCTGGGGGTCCGGGGGGGCGATGTCCCCCCCCCCCCCCTCGTAGGGCCGCAGCGCAGCGAGGGAATGCGAACGGAGCGTTCTAAACGTGGGTCCCTGCGACCGTAATTGAGGTAAAGGTTAGGTCAGGTTCGATTATGTATCGTTTTTGGTGACGTCATAGCTTTGGTATTGCTGGTGCACCTTTCTGTCTATTATAATCATACTCTCTTCTTCTATTAGGGACCTCAAGAAAACCATTAACTGGGGAGGTGAATTACTAAACTATCACCGATTCTATCTCCACAGATGTAACTACACGCGTTCCAATTCCATATCTATGATAGTCAACCAGACGCGTTGTTTGACTGTGACCATCCTCCCTCTCCGATAGACGCGTTGTTTGACCGTGACCATCCTACCTCTCCGATAGACGCGTTGTTTGACCGTGACCATCCCACCTCTCCGATAGACGCGTTGTTTAACCGTGACCATCCCACCTCTCCGACAGACGCGTTGTTTAACCGTGACCATCCCACCTCTCCGACAGACGCGTTGTTTGACCGTGACCATCCCACCTCTCCGATAGACGCGTTGTTTAACCGTGACCATCCCACCTCTCCGATAGACGCGTTGTTTAACCGTGACCATCCTACCTCTCCGATAGACGCGTTGTTTAACCGTGACCATCCTACCTCTCCGATAGACGCGTGGTTTGACCGTGACCATCCCACCTCTCCGATAGACGCGTTGTTTAACCGTGACCATCCCACCTCTCCGATAGACGCGTTGTTTGACCGTGACCATCCCACCTCTCCGATAGACGCGTTGTTTAACCGTGACCATCCTACCTCTCCGATAGACGCGTTGTTTAACCTTGACCATCCTACCTCTCCGATAGACGCGTTGTTTAACCGTGACCATCCTACCTCTCCGATAGACGCGTTGTTTGACCGTGACCATCCCACCTCTCCGATAGACGCGTTGTTTAACCGTGACCATCCCACCTCTCCGATAGACGCGTTGTTTGACCGTGACCATCCTACATCTCCGACAGACGCGTTGTTTGACCGTGACCATCCCACCTCTCCGATAGACGCGTTGTTTAACCGTGACCATCCCACCTCTCCGATAGACGCGTTGTTTAACCGTGACCATCCTACCTCTCCGATAGACGCGTTGTTTAACCGTGACCATCCTACCTCTCCGATAGACGCGTTGTTTGACCGTGACCATCCCACCTCTCCGATAGACGCGTTGTTTAACCGTGACCATCCCACCTCTCCGATAGACGCGTTGTTTGACCGTGACCATCCCACCTCTCCGATAGACGCGTTGTTTAACCGTGACCATCCTACCTCTCCGATAGACGCGTTGTTTAACCGTGACCATCCTACCTCTCCGATAGACGCGTTGTTTAACCGTGACCATCCTACCTCTCCGATAGACGCGTTGTTTAACCGTGACCATCCCACCTCTCCGATAGACGCGTTGTTTAACCGTGACCATCCTACCTCTCCGATAGACGCGTTGTTTAACCGTGACCATCCTACCTCTCCGACAGACGCGTTGTTTAACCGTGACCATCCCACCTCTCCGATAGACGCGTTGTTTGACCATCCTACCTCTCCGATAGACGCGTTGTTTGACCGTGACCATCCTACTTCTCCGATAGACGCGTTGTTTAACCGTGACCATCCCACCTCTCCGATAGACGCGTTGTTTGACCGTGACCATCCCACCTCTCCGATAGACGCGTTGTTTAACCGTGACCATCCTACCTCCGATAGACGCGTTGTTTAACCGTGACCATCCCACCTCTCCGATAGACGCGTTCTTTAACCGTGACCATCCCACCTCTCCGATAGACGCGTTGTTTAACTGTGACCATCCTACCTCTCCGATAGACGCGTTGTTTGACCGTGACCATCCCACCTCTCCGATAAACGCGTTGTTTGACCGTGACCATCCTCCCTCTGCGATAGACGCGTTGTTTAACCGTGACCATGCTACCTCTCCGATAGACGCGTTGTTTAACCGTGACCATCCCACCTCTCCGATAGACGCGTTGTTTAACCGTGACCATCCTACCTCTCCGATAGACGCGTTGTTTAACCGTGACCATCCTACCTCTCCGATAGACGCGTTGTTTAACCGTGACCATCCTACCTCTCCGATAGACGCGTTGTTTAACCGTGACCATCCCACCTCTCCGATAGACGCGTTGTTTAACCGTGACCATCCCACCTCTCCGATAGACGCGTTGTTTAACCGTGACCATCCCACCTCTCCGATAGACGCGTTGTTTGACCGTGACCATCCCACCTCTCCGATAGACGCGTTGTTTGACCGTGACCATCCTACCTCTCCGATAGACGCGTTGTTTAACTGTGACCATCCTACCTCTCCGATAGACGCGTTGTTTAACCGTGACCATCCCACCTCTCCGATAGACGCGTTGTTTAACCGTGACCATCCCACCTCTCCGATAGACGCGTTGTTTAACCGTGACCATCCCACCTCTCCGACAGACGCGTTGTTTAACCGTGACCATCCCACCTCTCCGATAGACGCGTTGTTTAACCGTGACCATCCCACCTCTCCGATAGACGCGTTGTTTAACCGTGACCATCCTACCTCTCCGACAGACGCGTTGTTTAACCGTGACCATCCCACCTCTCCGATAGACGCGTTGTTTGACCGTGACCATCCCACCTCTCCGACAGACGCGTTGTTTAACCGTGACCATCCTACCTCTCCGATAGACGCGTTGTTTAACCGTGACCATCCCACCTCTCCGACAGACGCGTTGTTTAACCGTGACCATCCTACCTCTCCGATAGACGCGTTGTTTAACCGTGACCATCCCACCTCTCCGACAGACGCGTTGTTTAACCGTGACCATCCTACCTCTCCGACAGACGCGTTGTTTAACCGTGACCATCCCACCTCTCCGATAGACGCGTTGTTTAACCGTGACCATCCCACCTCTCCGACAGACGCGTTGTTTAACCGTGACCATCCCACCTCTCCGATAGACGCGTTGTTTAACCGTGACCATCCCACCTCTCCGATAGACGCGTTGTTTAACCGTGACCATCCCACCTCTCCGATAGACGCGTTGTTTAACCGTGACCATCCTACCTCTCCGATAGACGCGTTGTTTAACCGTGACCATCCTACCTCTCCGATAGACGCGTTGTTTGACCGTGACCATCCCACCTCTCCGATAGACGCGTTGTTTAACCGTGACCATCCCACCTCTCCGATAGACGCGTTGTTTGACCGTGACCATCCCACCTCTCCGATAGACGCGTTGTTTAACCGTGACCATCCTACCTCTCCGATAGACGCGTTGTTTAACCGTGACCATCCTACCTCTCCGATAGACGCGTTGTTTAACCGTGACCATCCTACCTCTCCGATAGACGCGTTGTTTAACCGTGACCATCCCACCTCTCCGATAGACGCGTTGTTTAACCGTGACCATCCTACCTCTCCGATAGACGCGTTGTTTAACCGTGACCATCCTACCTCTCCGACAGACGCGTTGTTTAACCGTGACCATCCCACCTCTCCGATAGACGCGTTGTTTGACCATCCTACCTCTCCGATAGACGCGTTGTTTGACCGTGACCATCCTACTTCTCCGATAGACGCGTTGTTTAACCGTGACCATCCCACCTCTCCGATAGACGCGTTGTTTGACCGTGACCATCCCACCTCTCCGATAGACGCGTTGTTTAACCGTGACCATCCTACCTCCGATAGACGCGTTGTTTAACCGTGACCATCCCACCTCTCCGATAGACGCGTTTTTTAACCGTGACCATCCCACCTCTCCGATAGACGCGTTGTTTAACTGTGACCATCCTACCTCTCCGATAGACGCGTTGTTTGACCGTGACCATCCCACCTCTCCGATAAACGCGTTGTTTGACCGTGACCATCCTCCCTCTGCGATAGACGCGTTGTTTAACCGTGACCATGCTACCTCTCCGATAGACGCGTTGTTTAACCGTGACCATCCCACCTCTCCGATAGACGCGTTGTTTAACCGTGACCATCCTACCTCTCCGATAGACGCGTTGTTTAACCGTGACCATCCTACCTCTCCGATAGACGCGTTGTTTAACCGTGACCATCCTACCTCTCCGATAGACGCGTTGTTTAACCGTGACCATCCCACCTCTCCGATAGACGCGTTGTTTAACCGTGACCATCCCACCTCTCCGATAGACGCGTTGTTTAACCGTGACCATCCCACCTCTCCGATAGACGCGTTGTTTGACCGTGACCATCCCACCTCTCCGATAGACGCGTTGTTTGACCGTGACCATCCTACCTCTCCGATAGACGCGTTGTTTAACTGTGACCATCCTACCTCTCCGATAGACGCGTTGTTTAACCGTGACCATCCCACCTCTCCGATAGACGCGTTGTTTAACCGTGACCATCCCACCTCTCCGATAGACGCGTTGTTTAACCGTGACCATCCCACCTCTCCGACAGACGCGTTGTTTAACCGTGACCATCCCACCTCTCCGATAGACGCGTTGTTTAACCGTGACCATCCCACCTCTCCGATAGACGCGTTGTTTAACCGTGACCATCCTACCTCTCCGACAGACGCGTTGTTTAACCGTGACCATCCCACCTCTCCGATAGACGCGTTGTTTGACCGTGACCATCCCACCTCTCCGACAGACGCGTTGTTTAACCGTGACCATCCTACCTCTCCGATAGACGCGTTGTTTAACCGTGACCATCCCACCTCTCCGACAGACGCGTTGTTTAACCGTGACCATCCTACCTCTCCGATAGACGCGTTGTTTAACCGTGACCATCCCACCTCTCCGACAGACGCGTTGTTTAACCGTGACCATCCTACCTCTCCGACAGACGCGTTGTTTAACCGTGACCATCCCACCTCTCCGATAGACGCGTTGTTTAACCGTGACCATCCCACCTCTCCGACAGACGCGTTGTTTAACCGTGACCATCCCACCTCTCCGATAGACGCGTTGTTTAACCGTGACCATCCCACCTCTCCGATAGACGCGTTGTTTAACCGTGACCATCCCACCTCTCCGATAGACGCGTTGTTTAACCGTGACCATCCTACCTCTCCGATAGACGCGCTGTTTAACCGTGGCCATCCTACCTCTCCGATAGACGCGTTGTTTAACCGTGACCATCCCACCTCTCCGATAGACGCGTTGTTTAACCGTGACCATCCCACCTCTCCGATAGACGCGTTGTTTAACCGTGACCATCCCACCTCTCCGATAGGTGTTACTACGAACGCGTTGTTTGACCGTGACCATCCCACCTTTCCGACAGACGCGTTGTTTGACCGTGACCATCCCACCTCTCCGATAGACGCGTTGTTTAACCGTGACCATCCTCCCTCTCCGACAGACGCGTTGTTTAACCGTGACCATCCCACCTCTCCGACAGACGCGTTGTTTAACCGTGACCATCCTACCTCTCCGATAGACGCGTTGTTTAACCGTGACCATCCCACCTCTCCGATAGACGCGTTGTTTAACCGTGACCATCCTACCTCTCCGATAGGCGCGTTGTTTAACCGTGACCATCCTACCTCTCCGATAGACGCGTTGTTTAACCGTGACCCGATAGACGCGTTGTTTAATCGTGACCATCCTACCTCTCCGACAGACGCGTTGTTTAACCGTGACCATCCCACCTCTCCGACAGACGCGTTGTTTAACCGTGACCATCCCACCTCTCCGACAGACGCGTTGTTTAACCGTGACCATCCCACCTCTCCGATAGACGCGTTGTTTGACCGTGACCATCCCACCTCTCCGACAGACGCGTTGTTTAACCGTGACCATCCTACCTCTCCGATAGACGCGTTGTTTAACCGTGACCATCCCACCTCTCCGACAGACGCGTTGTTTAACCGTGACCATCCTACCTCTCCGATAGACGCGTTGTTTAACCGTGACCATCCCACCTCTCCGACAGACGCGTTGTTTAACCGTGACCATCCTACCTCTCCGACAGACGCGTTGTTTAACCGTGACCATCCCACCTCTCCGATAGACGCGTTGTTTAACCGTGACCATCCCACCTCTCCGACAGACGCGTTGTTTAACCGTGACCATCCTACCTCTCCGACAGACGCGTTGTTTGACCGTGACCATCCCACCTCTCCGACAGACGCGTTGTTAAACCGTGACCATCCTACCTCTCCGATAGACGCGTTGTTTAACCGTGACCATCCTCCCTCTCCGATAGGTGTTACTACCAACACAACGGCAATCCGTTCCTGCTGCTGCAGCCGATCAAGGCTGAGGACCTGTACCTGCGGCCCCACCTGGTCATGTACCATGACGTCATGTACGCCACGGAGATCGACGCCATCAAGGAGCTCGCCTCGCCGCGGGTACGTGCTGCTGTGATGCTAGGGTGGGTGGTAGGTGTGACGTCATATTGGCGTGTGATGTTGACGTGGGGTGCTGTGAGGTGAGATTGGTGAGTGATGTGACGTTAGACGCGTTGTGTGCGTCAGTTCTGTGCAGTGGGATCGGTATGAAGACCAATCATTGGCAGTTGTCCCACTATCCTACACCAGCTAGTCATGTTTGCTTATGTTGAAAATAGGAGTTACCAGTGATGATATATATATATATATATATATATATATATATATATATATATATATATATATATATATATATATATATATATATATATATATATATATATATATATATATATATATATATATATATATATATATATATATATATATATATATATATATATATATATATATATATATATATATATATATATATATATATATATATATATATATATATATATATATATATATATATATATATATATATATATATATATATATATATATATATATATATATATATATATATATATATATATATATATATATATATATATATATATATATATATATATATATATATATATATATATATATATATATATATATATATATATATATATATATATATATATATATATATATATATATATATATATATATATATATATATATATATATATATATATATATATATATATATATATATATATATATATATATATATATATATATATATATATATATATATATATATATATATATATATATATATATATATATATATATATATATATATATATATATATATATATATATATATATATATATATATATATATATATATATATATATATATATATATATATATATATATATATATATATATATATATATATATATATATATATATATATATATATATATATATATATATATATATATCAAAGTCATAATGTAAAGTCTTCCTACGCTTTATGGAGGTCTCCCAATGCAATTAAACTACATCGGACGTCAGTGTCCTAGGATTGGAAAATTTGGGTGGAAAACGACACCCTGTGGGTAATATTTTTCCACTCTTTTCCCTAGTTTGTATGTGAATTTTTGACTCCCTAGATCAAGATGTATTATATAACTATAACCCTAACATTGATATTACTAATGCTAATATTAACCTGTGGAATAAAAAAAAGCAGGTTAGGAAAGCATTGCAACTTGTAGCAGCTGAGCCCGATGAGTGAGTTTTGGCAAAGCCGAGTACATCATATGGTCTTTTAGGCTGAATTTTCCACTCTTTATGGCTATTTGTATGCCTACTTTTCCTCTCCGCACCCTGGCTTCAAAGCAATCCTAGGACCCTGTCGGACGTGCTAATTTCTTGTATATTTTGTGTCGGCAGCTGGCTCGTGCCACGGTTCAGAATTCCAAATCGGGTCAGCTGGAGACTGCCACCTACAGGATCAGCAAGTCGGCCTGGATCAAACAGGGCGAACATCTACTGGTGGACCAGGTAGGTGACGGTCCCCTGATCCAGCTGCTCACTCTCACTCACTCACTCACTCACTCACTCACTAACTATTTCACTCACTCACTCACTCACTCTAACTATTTCACTCACTCACTCACTCACTCACTCACTCACTCACTCACTCACTCACTCACTCACTCACTCACTCACTCACTCACTCACTCACTCACTCACTCACTCACTCACTCACTCACTCACTCACTCACTCACTCACTCACTCACTCACTCACTCACTAACTATTTCACTCACTCACTATTTCACTCACTCACTCACTCACTCACTCACTCACTCACTCACTCACTCACTCACTCACTCACTCACTCACTAACTATTTCACTCACTCACTATTTCACTCACTCACCCACTCACTCACTCACTCACTCACTAACTATTTCACTCACTCACTATTTCACTCACTCACTCACTCACTCACTCACTCACTCACTCACTCACTCACTCACTCACTCACTCACTCACTCACCCACTCACTCACTCACTTATTCTCACTATTTCATACGTACTCTCAATCTTACTGTCTCACTTTCCTGTCCGCCCTGCTCAAACAGGGAGAGAACATCCGCTGTCGGCCCATGTTAACAACTGTCTCTGTGTCTCCCTATTATCACCCGTATTCTCAATCTGTCTCCATATTATCACCCATCTGTCTCCATATTATCACCCGTATTCTCAATCTGTCTCCATATTATCACCCATCTGTCTCCATATTATCACCCGTATTCTCAATCTGTCTCCATATTATCACCCATCTGTCTCCCTATTATCACCCGTATTCTCAATCTGTCTCCATATTATCACCCGTATTCTCAATCTGTCTCCATATTATCACCCATCTGTCTCCATATTATCACCCGTATTCTCAATCTGTCTCCCTATTATCACCTGTATTCTCAATCTGTCTCCATATTATCACCCGTATTCTCAATCTGTCTCCATATTATCACCCATCTGTCTCCCTATTATCACCCGTATTCTCAATCTGTCTCCATATTATCACCCGTATTCTCAATCTGTCTCCATATTATCACCCGTATTCTCAATCTGTCTCCATATTATCACCCATCTGTCTCCCTATTATCACCCGTATTCTCAATCTGTCTCCATATTATCACCCATCTGTCTCCATATTATCACCCGTATTCTCAATCTGTCTCCATATTATCACCCATCTGTCTCCCTATTATCACCCGTATTCTCAATCTGTCTCTATATTATCACCCATCTGTCTCCATATTATCACCCGTATTCTCAATCTGTCTCCATATTATCACCCATATTCTCAATCTGTCTCCATATTATCACCCGTATTCTCAATCTGTCTCCATATTATCACCCATCTGTCTCCATATTATCACCCGTATTCTCAATCTGTCTCCATATTATCACCCATCTGTCTCCATATTATCACCAGTATTCTCAATCTGTCTCCCTATTATCACCCGTATTCTCAATCTGTCTCCATATTATCACCCGTATTCTCAATCTGTCTCCATATTATCACCCATCTGTCTCCATATTATCACCCATATTCTCAATCTGTCTCCATATTATCACCCGTATTCTCAATATGTCTCCCTATTATCACCTGTATTCTCAATCTGTCTCCATATTATCACCCATCTGTCTCCCTATTATCACCCATATTCTCAAGCTGTCTCCTTATTATCACCCGTATTCTCAATCTGTCTCCATATTATCACCCATCTGTCTCCATATTATCACCCGTATTCTCAATCTGTCTCCATATTATCACCCATCTGTCTCCCTATTATCACCCGTATTCTCAATCTGTCTCCATATTATCACCCATCTGTCTCCATATTATCACCCGTATTCTCAATCTGTCTCCATATTATCACCCATCTGTCTCCCTATTATCACCCGTATTCTCAATCTGTCTCCATATTATCACCCGTATTCTCAATCTGTCTCCATATTATCACCCATCTGTCTCCATATTATCACCCGTATTCTCAACCCCATGCTGACTCGCTCGCTATCACTCTTACTCTAGTCTGTCTGGCAAAAACGGGAAGAACGTTGATTGGTAAATCAAGTCAGACAGGCTGAGTTCCGTATTTAATGAGATCGCACCCTTAATGAGACGCACGTGTTGACCTGCTGCCCCCCCCCCTGTCCAGGTGAACCGCCGTGTGGCGCAGCTGACTGGTCTGAACCTGGACACGGCCGAGGAGCTGCAGGTGGTCAACTACGGCATGGGCGGCCACTACGAACCGCACTTTGACTTCGCCAGGGTGAGTCGTACTGACAGCGGTCAGGGCAATACGTATATCAAGGGGACATGGATTGCTATTATCTGCTGGGTCCTTTGGCAGGCATTGGTGAGGGTTTGGAGATTTATTCGGGTACGGTTAGGGGATATGGCAATACATACTCTGATATTATCGGTTAGGTTTTACAGGACTTTGTGCTCGGAGAACGGCAACGAACGGCAACGTGTCTTAGCGGTTGGTTCTGCCTGTGGAGTCGAAGTGTTAGTATTACAACTTCAGGTCACGTGAATTTTGGAGCGGACCATGCATACACAGAGCGATATATCGTGTGAATTTATATTATATATCGTGTGAATTTCAGCAATCTCCAGTGCCCGAAGTGACTGAATCGGCAATTTTGGTTCGGCGTTTCTGTTCTGTGAAATGTAGTGCTAATGCGTGAACTGTGTTTCTTCGTTACAGAAAGAGGAAATCAATGCATTCAAGAGCCTAGGCACAGGAAATCGCATTGCTACGTTCATCTTTTATGTAAGTGTTTTCATTTTTCGTGTCTTTCCCGCATTCTCAGACTAACATTTGTTGTTTAAAGGGGATTTTTTATTTTATTTATTGACTCATATCACCAACGGGCAAACACCCACTGACAGGTGAAGCCATCATGTAAAATATAACCAGAAATAAAAGTAAAAGTAAGAGTACAAATATACATAAAATAGTAATACAAAATATACAGAAAATAGTAGTAAAAATACACATAAAATAGAAATATAAACGAACATAGAACACTGTGAAGTATAAGATGTTTATATTTACAATGGGGGATGAGGTGATACAATCGTACAAGATGTTGATGGTGCCTATGTGTGAGAGTTTGCCACGTATCGTATCACATGCCCTCTGTACGAGCTTAGACTTTCGCTAAAAACGTCTGCGGTCACCTCACGGTTAGAAAGTTGTTTGTGACCCTGGGCAAACGGCAAAACATTCCACGCTGCACAGTGCCAACTCTTGCCCGCGGTTCGTAAAAGAGGTTTCGATTGCGGGTCGATCGGGCGGACACATATAGAGAAAAACTTTCAAGAAGGAGTGGTGTGTCCAGCTTTGTGGAAAGGATGTTTCTGAGACAGGAGATCGTGCTGGACCCTCCGAGCGGCTAGAGGTGGAACTTTGAAGTGGCGGCAGAGGTATGTGTAGGGTAGTGAAGGTGCGGGTCCGGAAGAAGTGTGATGTGATGGCCACATCAGGAACTTGTGCTGAACCCGATCGACCCGCACCGTGCGGGAATCGACCGCACCAGCCCAGATTACACTCGCGTACTCCAGGATTGAGCGTACACTGGCAAAGGAGGCGGCAAGCAGTGCCGTGCGGTCAAATTTTGAACTGTTCGTAGAACCTGTCGGAAAAGACCGAATAAGAATTCCGAGCGATTGGTTCGCTCGTTTGTTTGTAGAAATGAAATGTGATTTGAGATTGAGATGTGATTAGGGGTGAGTTGAGTAGATGTGTCCGAAATTGTATTGAAAAATGGAAGCAGTCTTGTTTTCTAAATTCATCTCTTTTAATATTTTATTCTCTGTTAAACTTTAAGGCGTTTGGATCTATGGGTCTGTCATTTCTTTGAAACCAACATCCGCACCCAAACGCTCGGCATCTTCTGCCATCCGTCGTGTCTCGTAACTAACGGTTCCCTTTTCCACCGCTAGATGTCGGACGTGGAGGCGGGCGGCGCCACCGTCTTCCCTGAGATCGGCGTGTCGGTGTGGCCGCGGCGCGGCTCGGCGGCCTTCTGGTACAACCTGCACCGGTCGGGAGAGGGAGACTATGACACACGTCACGCTGCCTGCCCGGTCCTCGTCGGCAGCAAGTGGGGTGAGTTGGAGGCTAACTTCTAACATGTGCTGAGGAGATATGGGCGACACCATATGCCTAGCTCTGACTGTTGCGGCGCCCTTGTGTGGAACTCATCATCATCACGGGATAGATTGGCGGGGAGAGAGGCATTTCGGGGAGGAGATTGGACTGCAGGATATATGCTGAGGTGCTGAAGCGATCAAGAGGGAGATCATATGGACAATATATGGATAGGTGGATAAGTAGAGAGTCTGGGGAGGGGCTGGTCTTTGTGGATAGCTGGAGTAGCTGGAGAGGATACGTTAGGATGGGAGGGGAGAAGGATAGATGGATGGGTACAAGTAAATGGTGAAGAGCTAGCTGTAATAGATAATGGGAGGAGACAGACTTCAGCTACCTCAGCTGACCTCGGGAACCCTGATACTTCAGCTGAGATGCAAGTTCGGTACATAAACTAGACATGTTCCCGAGTGAAAACCCATCACCATTCTGGAGGCTGTGTGAGTGTGGCAGCGCTGTCGTGCAAAGTAAGAATCACGTATGTCACGGGTTTCGGGCGATTGACATACGTGGTTCTTTCTTTGCACGGTAGAGCGGAACTTTTCGAGGTTGTCGAGAGGCAGACTGACCTGGAGTTCTATAGACATTTGTCTTGGCCACATCTTTAGGGATGGGGATGGGAGGATTTGCAGTAACTGCAAATAGTAGATGGCAGCCAATTCCCGCTGGGTATCCGTTCACTAACTGGTTGTTTTCCATTCGGCAGTGTCTAACAAGTGGATGCACGAGATGGGCCAGGAGTGGGTCCGCCCCTGTGGCCTGACGCTGGAAGAGTGAGCGGCGCCACCTGCCAAACACTAGTTCCACGCCCACCGATAGATGTCACCGTCGGCTGACGGCGGCTTTCTCCGCCGTAGCGAGCGCCATACTGAAATCAACAAGATGATTGTACGGCGTGTGGGGGTGTTGACCTGACGTCGCTAGAAGATGTGTCGCAGTGTGATTCTCAGTTTATTCGCCAACGTAGAGATGGTTCCAAATTTGTGTCTAGTTTTGGACAAAATCGTTGCCGCCTGGCTTCTCTGCTGTGATTTTCGTCGCAGGACGTACTTTTTTCGTCTCGTCTCGCACCGGCGCCGTCTCGCTTGGGGCTTGTATTGACAAGTGCCGGCTTGATCCTAGTAGAACCGTTCGGGCCAGGCAGGCAGTCCTCGGCCCTTTGTGTCAGTATAGGCGGCAGTGTTCCGGGGGGGGGGGGGGGGGTTGTCTACGATATATCGGTCAGCGCCGTTGGGCGCGGCCTGGCGGGGTTAACAGTGTTATACAGGAGTGTGGGAACTGTGTGTGCGTGTGTGTGTGTGTTTTGATACTAGTCGCTTTGTAAAGAGAGTGAGATGCTCTCTCGCGTCGCCTGCTGCTCCGCTGCTCTGTCTATGCTCCGCTGCTCTGTCTATCTTTTCTTGTCGGGAAATGTATTGCAATGACGACATTATGCTGGTTATTCGCAGCAAAGTAGTGTTTTGAAGAAAGCTTACACCGCTCGCAGTTCGCCCAGTTTTGCGTTCCAATATTTCGCAGACTGTTGGCCGTTAAAGATATAAAATAAAACATTTGTACAGGTTAGTTACAATTAGTCTCCTTTGCGAATGTTTGCGGCGTGATTTTGTCACATTTTAAATTTTCCCTGCTGTCCAAGACTCTTATGGCTATTATTTGCTCCGACATATTTATGCATTATCTCCGTTTCCGCTGTAATCGAGTGGCTTTGTGGAGAGCATTTTCGACTCTGTCATGCGGAGTGACTTTCTGTCCGGGCTGTTACTGTGTACCATGAGCAGGGGGAATTTGGTTCCGATGACTGGACATTACTGTCGGACTTCCGTCGTGATTGTGATGTCATATCTTGGTCGTGACGTCACCTTTTGGACGATGGCGTCACCATTACGAGCGTGCCGTCACAGCCGTGACGGAGGCCTCCATCGTGCATGGCAGTAGCGTGCGAACCGGGAATACTTTGGAGACGAACTTGTGAACGGAAGTCCAAACTTTTAGTCTGCAAGGTCCATTTGTAGATACAGCCTTTGTTGCCAATGTCCCTTTCGTATTGATCGGTGAAACGAAAACCAGACGGCGATTTCGCGTCTCTTTTCGCTGTCAGTAATTTGCGACCATTTTAGACGGCATTTTCGTCATGTTGTGCACTTTGTATTGTGAAATATTGCATTGTCTTTGCTAAACGTCAGTGACCGTGTTTGTCGAGACGCGCCGCGTCGAGTGGTCGCTTTGTGAGTGAGATAGGGGGTAGGTGTGTGACCTTCGCTTGTATTCTCCGTCAGTCACGCTCAACGAAGCCACAATACAGAGCTGGAGCGAAACAATGTTTATAATACGCTTAGGCGTCCAGGAAACAGGTGATCGCACCTACTCGCACATACTCGCACATACGCACATACTCTGGGCGACAACCATGAAACAGATTTTGCTGATCATATTCTGTATTCTGTAGGAATTATGTGGTTCGTCTTCCATCACAGCCATTCCATCATTCGATTGTTTTAAATTTGTATCGTAGTATCCGGCTCCCGCCGGTGGTGTATTTGACACAATTAATCGCCAAAGCGCACAGGACAGAGGCATGCACCGAATCGTAAACACAGGGCTTTCATAAATACGGTCAAAACACCACACAGGGCAGGTTCAAGCGACTCAAGTTCGCTCACATTGACATCTGGGCATCCAAAGTGCAAACAGCGAGCTCCCTGGCCGGTAACAGAGAAAGCATGCGTATGTTGTTTAAACCCCGCAAGATTTCCGCACTGAGAAGATGCACGCAAGGTTGATGAAATCTCGAACCACATACACCCAGCCACACAGACACACACACACACACACACACACACACACACAAAATACACAGCTGCGAGCTTTGCCCTCGCTCTTGAGTTGTGCGCTGCGACCGGAAGATTGTGTTAGCTCGTTAAACGTGCCTCTCGTATTAGAATAGCTTCACTGCCACTTGTGTTCTGCGTTATTCGAGATAATTCGGGCACACCGCTGAATCCCAGCATCATGACTGCGTCAGAAAGTATCGCGTCTCACAAAGACAACTGACCGACAATGCCAGTGTCCTTTAAAGGATGTGCACAGAGTGACCTTGAGCGCGACCAATCAGTAACGAGGCTATGCCATCGCTGATTGGCCAACGCTCAAGGTCACACACTTGATGTTGCTGATTGGCCAACGCTCAAGGTCACACTCTCCATGTTGCTGATTGGTTAACGCTCAAGGTCGCACCGTGCACATTTCTCAAAGAACATTTCTAATATCTCGTTCACGACTGAGAACTCTATTGACCTCCACTCCACTCTCCCCTCTTAACTCCGCGACTCTCTCTCTCTCTCTCTCTCTCTCTCCCTCCCTCTCTGTTGACTGAGGTTCAGTCGGCATGGAGAGAGAGAGAGAGAGAGAGAGGAGAGAGAGAGAGAGAGAGAGAGAGAGAGAGAGAGAGGGGGGGGGGGGGGGGTGTCATCCAGATGCCAGTGTATTATCCAGATGTTCAACTACTGCTGCTTCATCTTGATAACGTAGCCTCCCACCAGACCGGCGTACACACAGCCGTCATCACCAACCGCCAGAGACTGGACGGCGCTGCTGACCTGTGGGTCAGGTCAGGTCAGAAGGTCAGGTCAGGTCAGAAGCTCAGGTCAGGTCAGGTCAGGTCAGAAGGTCAGGTCAGGTCAGAAGGTCAGGTCAGGTCAGATCAGGTCAGATCAGGTCGGGTCAGGATAGGGTACAGCAGGTCAGGGCATGCCAGGATAGGACAGTGAAGGGTAGGGAAGGGCAGTACATGGTAGGGTAAGGCAGGGAAGGCAAGGTAGGTCAGGGTGGGCCAGGTTAGGGCAGGGTAGGTCAGGTCAGGTCAAAGTAGGGCAGAGCAAAGCAGAACAGGTTAGGTAAGGTCAGATCGGAACAGGGAAGGTCGGAATAGGAAAGCGTAGGCTAAGGTAGAGCAGGACAGGGTATGCTAGGGTGAGGCAGGGCGGCGCAGGGTGGATCAGGTCAGAACAGGTCAGGCCGAGTGAGCTCCGGTCAGGTCAGTTCGTTTTAGAGCAGAACGGGTAATGTCAGGGCAGTTCGAAGTAACGTTATTTTACCAACATGGCAAATTGTGGGCTTCGCTGATCTTCGGTCATTTGGTTTCCCGAAGATTTTATTTAAGGTGTCGGTGGTTTTCTGGCGATTTTGTATCTTACTTAAACGATCACTCATTCATTTAAATTCTACATTTTTTGTCTTACTTCCTTGCTCACAGGTAGACAGCTGGCTCACAAACTTTGGCATATCTCCAGAACACGAGAACAACTATAAAAACAAGTCTGCTTCCGGACGACATTTCCCGAAACAACTCAAACAGAAACGTCAAAAGAGAAAATGAAGCCAGAACATGCCAGCGTAGACAGCCTGTACTCACGGTGGTTCCGCTGGCGACCAGCTTCTTGGACGGCACATCCCAGATCTTGACGCAGTTGTCGTATCCACCGCTGTAGAGCAGGTTTCCCTTGGCCTCCATTGCCGTGATGATCTTGTTGTGGCCCTGTGACAGTGTGTTATACGTATATGCAAACGAGGTTGTCTTGGTGACCTTAGCTGGACCCTTTGACGGCAAGGGTCCAGCTAAGATAAGCTAGGGTCCAGAGTACACGCGTACACACTCATTATAGAAACGAAAACATTTCTATATATATAGATCATTTTGGGCGGTTGGCTTGGGTTCGACTTTTGAATTGTTGAGACTTCACGGTAAATTCTATTGCTCTGGTCAGAGAAAGCTGTTTGTGCGTGTCGATTTTGATTGAAAATCAACAAATATCTCAATGATATCTTATAAAAGCTCATAGCATTCAATGATATCGTCTCCGCCATTGTTGCATGTCTCATAGACATTACAAGTGCGCTAAACCCGTACAAATTATTATTATACTTTTTAATCTATAGACAATGAATAATAACCCAAAATAAACCTATTTTGAACGGTAGAATAAATCAAATGATTTATTGATATATATAAAACAAGAGAGATAGCTTGTCCGTTAGATTAAGTCGAACAAAATAATGTACGTGTACGATGGTATTCCCGGGTCACAAGTTATCATGGCACCATAGATCAGAACGGACAAGTAACTACATGAGCTATTAACTAACATGAAATACGTGTTGTTGGAATTCTACTTCACATCCAACAGACACAACACAGCACAACAGTGTATATATAGTAAGCAGTAAGCACTACTAAATATCCGTTTATCGCATCGTATTGGAAGGAAATACACTGTCACACTTAAACTGACTGGCTCCTTCCTTGGAGTGGTTTGCCATCAACCTTTATAGTCGATTTACTTGCTATCTCAGTGCGGCGATTATAATCCACTTTTTGCTGGGTAGATATATCTGCTGATGAAATGATAAACGTCATGCACTGGTCATTGCAAGAGCTACTCTCGCATTCTATAGCACTAGCATTATCATGCTCAAACCTGACATACGCAGATACCGACCTGTCCGTTTCCGACCTAGAGCAAGGGAAAGCATTTAATTCAAATGTGTCAGATCAGTGTTGCAAAAATATGCACGGAACATGCAGGAGCAAATAGGCGACACACACATACTATTTTACACGCTTCGATTGAAATACCACAGAGTACATTGTGCGTAGATTTAGCTTTTAAGCACTATTAATCACTGATTAAACACTGATGTAGTTACCTGAGGTGCAAATGTGAATAGCATTGCGTTTTAAGTTTTTATAACACGCATGCCAGGTATCTACTGGTTGGCTTCTGTACTTTCTAAGCTTATATAGTGTTATTAATGCTATATTTTGGTATATGCCTATTGCCCATTACGTGAAACAGACGAGGCAAGGGGTATGCTCAGAAACTAAATATAATTTAAAGTATTGTTAATGCATTATTTAACAGTTAAAATACATGCCAGACAAATTGCAAGGGCAACGGTATGTATGTAAGCTAAAATGTATGCATGAGTAATAAAGGTTATATTTTATGAAACAAAACAAGCATAATCAGCATAATAAAATAATCACAACATTCAAACTATTCAGTCAAACAGCAGGAGACAGGCAAATCACGCAACAGCGATCCGGATACATAAATAGCCAAAACAAAACGACATAAAGCTTTCCACTATCACCTGTTGACACATTCATGAGCAACTGACTGTTAACCACTGCTAACACATTCCGTTAACACATTCCGTTAACACATTCCGTTAACACATTCCGTTAACACATTCCGTTAACACATGCCTGCAACCACAGCGCATAGACACCATATATCACACCACCTCAGGCGCTTACCTGCAGTTCTCCCTCGTCGGCGTGTCCCTTCTCCTTGGACCTCAGCTTGATGGTCATCCCGGGCCTGTTGCAGTAGCAGAGGGTGTTGCCCGCCAACGCCAGCGGCGGGCGACCCTCGAACGAATTCAGGATCACGAACTTGGTTTCGCCGTCCACGTTCTCCTCTGTGGGGGTAGCAGGAAGCGATGATGAGGCTGATAAATGTGATGATGATGATCATTCTGCTGCTGCTGCTGCTGCTGCTGCTTGCTGCTGCTGCTGCTGATGATGATGATGATGATTGACTGATTGA
>JAXIVJ010015296.1:0-32044 GCA_036785665.1 Chirona hameri | reverse complement strand
GGGCCCTGTCATGCCTTACCGTTACCATTCGTGATCATTCGTGAACACTTTTCTCCTTGCAAATATATTCCATTCCTTATCACCGATAAGAGACGCATTCAGTTATAAACAAATCATGTCAAACCCCGAAACTGATTCACATCAAAAGGTGATGCACAGAAATCCTGCCGATTATATTCCCACGTGGGCGGTGTTTTTACGCGTCTGGCTCAACATGCTGCAATACATTTCTGACTGAGATAAAAACAATCAGGCTATGTAACGCTTTGGTTTGTTATCGATTTCAGTTGCATTGCACCGGATAAAAAACAAATGTTCTTTTTAAATGAGCCTGGGCGATGTCTTTACTATGCTTTGGAAGCACGATTTCTTATCTCCGACGACTTATCAATTTCATATGATTATCGAGGAAATTTCCAAAGAAGCTGGTGATACCAGCTTCTTTGGATCTGTGCCAACCCCGCCAACCTTTCCCAGATTCGAAATCATTTCGATATGAAGCAGGACTCAATTTCCCAGCTTCAACTCACCGCTGTCTGGTTCTACCGCAGACTGGTTCAGAGTAATCCATACAATCGTCCGTTACCCGTTATGAGACAGGCCTCCAGTCTCAGAGTGTGAAAGTGTCGGTAGCGGAGCAGTGTTTGCTCGAGACTGGTTCAAAGTAATCCATACAATCGTCCGTTGCCCGTTATGAGACAGGCCTCCAGTCTCAGAGTGTGAAAGTGTCGGTAGTGGAGCAGTGTTTGCTCGAGACTGGTTCAAAGTAATCCATACAATCGTCCGTTGCCCGTTATGAGACAGGCCTCCAGTCTCAGAGTGTGAAAGTGTCGGTAGCGGAGCAGTGTTTGTCCGTTACAATCGTCCGTTATCCGTTATGAGACAGGCCTCCAGTCTCAGTGTGAAAGTGTCGGTAGCGGAGCAGTGTTTGTCCGTTACAATCGTCCGTTGTCCATTATGATACAGGCCTCCAGTCTCAGAGTGTGAAAGTGTCGTTAGCGGAGCAGTGTGTGCTCGCTGGAAACCGGCGGCCGCCGCCATAGACGGCTTCGCAGCGGACGAGCTAGAGGCGCGGCTCGACAGAGAAAGTCGGCTGAAGACCGGGCCGGCACACATAGAAAAACAACACACAGAGAAAAACAGCACACAGAGAAAAACAGCACACAGATAAAAACAGCACACCGAAAAACAGCACACAGAGAAAAACAGCACACAGAGAAATACAGCACACATAGAAAAACAGCACACAGAGAAAAACAGCACACAGAGAAAAACAGCACACAGAGAAAAACAGCACACAGAGAAAAACAGCACACAGAGAAAAACAGCATTCAGATAAAAACAGCACACAGATCAAAACAGCACACAGAGAAAAACAGCACACAGAGAAAAACAGCACACAAAGAAATACAGCACACAGAGAAAAACAGCACACAGAGAAAAGCAGCACACAGAGAAAAACAGCACACAGAGAAAAACAGCACACAGAGAAAAACAGCACACAGAGCAAAACAGCACACAGAGAAAAACAGCACACAGAGAAAAACAGCACACAGAGAAACAGTAGCGGCGGATTGTATTTTCGGATGGGGGAGCAAAGCAATCTCCAGGGGCCCCCGGAGCGTCAGGCCTACCCTCTTAGGACTGAGGGCCCCCTTCACCACCTGGACTGAGGACCCCCTCAAACCGGACAATGGCTATCTCATACCGACCAAGAGCCCCTCAAAACGACCGAGGACCGACCAAGAGCCTCAGGCTGATCGAGGGCACATTCAGGGCCCTTCGGTAATTTGTATCGACACAAAATGAAAAAATATATATTTCTGGAGGGCAAACCATATGTTTCCCCCCAACTTATTGAGGGGGGCAGCTGCTCCCCCTGCGCCCTCCCTCTTCCGCCGCCCCTGCAGAGAAACACAGAACACAGAGGAACACAGAACACAGAGGAACACAGAAAACAGAAGAACACAGATAAATACATCACACAGAGAACCAGAACAGACTGAGAAACACACACAGTACATAGAGAAACAACATACATCACACAGCATACAGAGCACAAACACAGAGAAACACAGCACAGAGATAAACACAGAACACAGAGGAACACAGAACACAGAGGAACACAGAGGAACACAGAACACAGAGGAACACAGAACACAGAGGAACACAGAACACAGAGGAACACGGAACACAGATGAACACAACACAGAGGAACACAGAACACATAGAAACACAGCACACGGAGGAACACAGAACACAGAGGAACACAGAACACAGAGGAACACAGAACACAGAGGAACACAGAACACAGAGGAACACAGAACAGAGGAACACAGAACACAGAGGAACACAACGCAGATAAACACAGAACACAGAGGAACACAGAACACAGAGGAACACAGAACACAGAGGAACACGGAACACAGATGAACACAACACAGAGGAACACAGAACACATAGAAACACAGCACACGGAGGAACACAGAACACAGAGGAACACAGAACACAGAGGAGCACAGAGGAACACAGAACACAGAGGAACACAGAACAGAGGAACACAGAACACAGAGGAACACAACACAGATAAACACAGAACACAGAGGAACACAGAACACAGAGGAACACAACACAGATGAACACAGAACACAGAGGAACACAGAACAGAGGAACACAGAACACAGAGGAACACAACACAGATAAACACAGAACACAGAGGAACACAGAACACAGAGGAACACAGAACACAGAGGAACACAGAACACAGATGAACACAACACAGAGGAACACAGAACACATAGAAACACAGCACACGGAGGAACACAGAACACAGAGGAACACAGAACACAGAGGAACACAGAGCACAGAGGAACACAGAACACAGAGGAACACAGAACAGAGGAACACAGAGGAACACAACACAGATAAACACAGAACACAGAGGAACACAGAACACAGAGAAACACAGAACACAGAGGAACACAGAAAACAGAGGAACACAGAACACAGAGGAACACAGAAAACAAAGGAACACAGAACACAGAGGAACACGGAACACAGATGAACACAACACAGAGGAACACAGAACACATAGAAACACAGCACACGGAGGAACACAGAACACAGAGGAACACAGAACACAGAGGAACACAGAACACAGAGGAACACAGAACACAGAGGAACACAACACAGATAAACACAGAACACAGAGGAACACAGAACACAGAGGAGCACAGAACACAGAGGAACACGGAACACAGATGAACACAACACAGAGGAACACAGAACACATAGAAACACAGCACACGGAGGAACACAGAACACAGAGGAACACAGAACACAGAAGAACACAGAGCACAGAGGAACACAGAACACAGAGGAACACAGAACAGAGGAACACAGAACACAGAGGAACACAGAACACAGAGGAACACAACACAGATAAACACAGAACACAGAGGAACACAGAACACAGAGGAACACAACACAGATGAACACAGAACACAGATGAACACAGAACACAGAGGAACACAGAACACAGAGGAACACAGAACACAGAGGAACACAGAACACAGAGGAAGAAATAAAACAGAGGAACACAAAACACAGAGGAACACAGAACACAGAGCAACACAGAACACAGAGGAACACAGAACACAGAGGAACACAGAACACAGAGGAACACAACACAGAGGAACACAGAACAGATGAACACAGAACAGATGAACACAGAACAGAGCAACACAGAACACAGAGCAACACAACACAGAGGAACACAGAACACAGAGGAACACATAACACAGAGGAACACAACACAGAGGAACACAGAACACAGAGGAACACAGAACACAGAGGAACACAGAACACAGAGGAACACAAAATACAGAGGAACACAACACAGAGGAACACACAACGCAGAGGAACACAGAACACAAAGGAACACAGAGGAACACAGCATACAGCACACAGAGATACACTACAGAGAAACACCTCCAAAACACCCTCGAGAGGAGACCTGCTAATTTGTGACCCGACCGGACAACTACGAGCTGCGTTTAGTGCCACGGCAACGCCTCTTGGATTCACCTACAGACCTTGTCCTAATACAGCAGAACGGGGCGACAATTGTGACGCTCTGTGCTGCGCGCGGCGTCGCATTGTGGCGCGCCGACGCGTTGCGCCGCCTTTGTCTCGCTTTCGCCCGGCGGGGTCAAGTCTGCCAGGGCCCGGTACTCGGGAGAGACACACACAAGGCTCCGTCCCACCCCGGCCAAGGCCAGGTCAGTGGACGGTTTATATAGCTCTCCTATCAGGTCAGTGGACGACGGTTTATATAGCTTTCCTATCAGGTCAGTGGACGGTTTATATAGCTCTCTTCTCAGGTCAGTGGACGGTTTATATAGCTCTCTTATCAGGTCAGTGGACGGTTTATATAGCTCTCTTATCAGGTCAGTGGACGGTTTATATAGCTCTCTTATCAGGGCAGTGAACGGTTTATATAACTATCTTATCAGTTCAGTGGACGGTTTATATAGCTCTCCTATCAGGTCAGTGGCCGGTTTATATAGCTCTCCTATCAGGTCAGTGGACGGTTTATATAGCTATCTTATCAGGTCAGTGGACGGGTTATATAGCTCTCCTATCAGGTCAGTGGACGGTTTATATAGCTCTCCTATCAGGTTAGTGGACGGTTTATATAGCTCTCCTATCAGGTCAGTGGACGGTTTATATAGCTCTCCTATCAGGTCAGTGGACGGTTTATATAGCTCTCTTATCAGGTCAGTGTACGGTTTATATAGCTCTCTTATCAGGTCAGTGGACGGTTTATATAGCTCTCTTATCAGTCAGTGGACGGTTTATATAGCTCTTCTATCAGGTTAGTGGACGGGTTATATAGCTCTCCTATCAGGTCAGTGGACGGTTTATATATCTCTCCTATCAGGTCAGTGGACGGTTTATATAGCTCTCTTATCAGGTCAGTGGACGGTTTATATAGCTCTCTTATCAGGTCAGTGGACGGTTTATATAGCTCTCTTATCAGGTCAGTGGACGGTTTATATAGCTCTCTTATCAGGTCAGTGGACGGTTTATATAGCTCTCTTATCAGGTCAGTGGACGGTTTATATAGCTCTCCTATCAGGTCAGTGTACGGTTTATATAGCTCTCTTATCAGGTCAGTGGACGGTTTATATAGCTCTCTTATCAGGTCAGTGGACGGTTTATATAGCTCTCTTATCAGGGCAGCGGACGGTTTATATAACTCTCTTATCAGGGCAGCGGACGGGTTATATAGCTCTCTTATCAGGTCAGTAGACGGTTTATCTAGCTATCCTATCAGGTCAGTGGACGGTTTATATAACTCTCTTATCAGGGCAGCGGACGGGTTATATAGCTCGCTTATCAGGTCAGTAGACGGTTTATATAGCTCTCTTATCAGTCAGTGGACGGTTTATATAGCTCTCCTATCAGGTTAGTGGACGGGTTATATAGCTCTCCTATCAGGTCAGTGTACGGTTTATATAGCTCTCTTATCAGGTCAGTGGACGGTTTTATAACTATCTTATCAGGTCAGTGGACGGTTTATATAGCTCTCTTATCAGGTCAGTGGACGGTTTATATAACTATCTTATCAGGTCAGTGTACGGTTTATACATATATACTCGTATATACTCTTATCAGGTCAGTGGACGGTTTATATAGCTCTCCTATCAGGTCAGTGGACGGTTTATATAACTATCTTATCAGGTCAGTGTACGGTTTATATATATATATATATATATATATATATATATATATATATATATATATATATATATATATATATACTCTTATATACTCTTATCAGGTCAGTGGACAGTTTATATAGCTCTCCTATCAGGTTAGTGGACGGTTATATAACTATCTTATCAGGTCAGTGGACGGGTTATATAGCTCTCCTATCAGGTCAGTGGACGGTTTATATAGCTCTCTTATCAGGTCAGTGGACGGTTTATATAGCTATCTTATCAGGTCAGTGGACGGTTTGTATAGCTTTCTTATCAGGTCAGTGCACGGTTTATATAGCTATCTTATCAGGTCAGTGGACGGTTTATATAGCTATCTTATCAGGTCAGTGGACGGTTTATATATCTCTCCTATCAGATCAGTGGACGGTTTATATAGCTCTCTTATCAGGTCAGTGGACGGTTTATATAGCTATCTTATCAGGTCAGTGGACGGTTTATATAGCTCTCCTATCAGGTCAGTGGACGGTTGATATAGCTCTCTTATCAGGTCAGTGTACGGTTTATATAGCTCTCTTATCAGGTCAGTGGACGGTTTATATAGCTATCTTATCAGGTCAGTGGACGGTTTATATAGCTCTCCTATCAGGTCAGTGGACGGTTTATATAACTACCTTATCAGTCAGTGGACGGTTTATATAGCTATCTTATCAGGTCAGTGGACGGTTTATATAGCTCTCCTATCAGGTCAGTGGACGGTTTATATAACTACCTTATCAGGTCAGTGGACGGTTTATATAGCTCTCTTATCAGGTCAGTAGACGGTTTATATAGCTCTCTTATCAGGTCAGTGGACGGTTTATATAGCTCTCCTATCAGGTCAGTGGACGGTTTATATAGCTCTCCTATCATATTAGTGGACGGTTTATATAGCTCTCTTATCAGGTCAGTGGACGGTTTATATAGCTCTCTTATCAGGTCAGTGGACGGTTTATATAGCTCTCCTATCAGGTCAGTGTACGGTTTATATAGCTCTCTTATCAGGTCAGTGGACGGTTTTTATAGCTTTCTTATCAGGTCAGTGCACGGTTTATATAGCTCTCTTATCAGGTCAGTGGACGGTTTATATAGCTTTCTTATCAGGTCAGTGTACGGTTTATATAGCTCTCTTATCAGGTCAGTGGACGGCTTGTATAGCTTTCTTATCAGGTCAGTGCACGGTTTATATAGCTATCTTATCAGGTCAGTGGACGGTTTATATAGCTCTCTTTATCAGGTCAGTGGACGGTTTATATAGCTCTCCTATCATATTAGTGGACGGTTTATATAGCTCTCTTACCAGGTCAGTGGACGGTTTATATAGCTCTCTTATCAGGTCAGTGGACGGTTTATATAGCTCTCCTATCAGGTCATGACGAGGTCATGACGTGGTCACCATAAAACCCATGAAATGGAGGGACCTAATAAACTGTATGTATGTATGTAATGACGGGCCATAATCACCTCCATTAACGAGCTGCTCTAGTAATGCAGTGTTAATGACGGGCCATAATCACCTCCATTAACAAGCTGCTCTAGTAATGCAGTGTTAATGACGGGCCATAATCACATCCATTGACGAGCTGCTATGGTAATGCAGTGTTAAACGGGTCATAATCACCTCCATTAACGAGCTGCTCAAGTAATGCAGTGTTAATGACGGGCCATAATCACCTCCATTAACGAGCTGCTCTAGTAATGCAGTGTTAATGACGGGCCATAATCACCTCCATTAACGAGCTGCTCTAGTAATGCAGTGTTAATGACGGGCCATAATCACCTCCATTAACGAGCTGCTCTGGTAATGTAATGTTAATGACGGGCCATAATCACATCCATTAACGAGCTGCTATGGTAATGCAGTGTTAAACGGGCCATAATCACCTCCATTAACGAGCTGATCTGGTAATGCAGTGTTAATGACGGGCCATAATCACCTCCATTAACGAGCTGCTCTAGTAATGCAGTGTTAATGACGGGCCATAATCACCTCCATTAACGAGCTGCTCTGGTAATGCAGTGATAATGACGGGCCATAATCACCTCCATTAACGAGCTGATCTAGTAATGCAGTGTTAATGACGGGCCATAATCACCTCCATTAACGAGCTGCTCTAGTAATGCAGTGTTAATGACGGGCCATAATCACCTCCATTAACGAGCTGCTCTAGTAATGCAGTGTTAATGACGGGCCATAATCACCTCCATTAACGAGCTGCTGTGGTAATGCATTGTTAATGACGGGCCATAATCACCTCCATTAACGAGCTGCTGTGGTAATGCATTGTTAATGACGGGCCATAATCACCTCCATTAACGAGCTGATCTGGTAATGCAGTGTTAATGACGGGCCATAATCACCTCCATTAACGAGCTGTTCTAGTAATGCAGTGTTAATGACGGGCCATAATCACCTCCATTAACGAGCTGCTCTAGTAATGCAGTGTTAATGACGGGCCATAATCACCTCCATTAACGAGCTGCTCTAGTAATGCAGTGTTAATGACGGGCCATAATCACCTCCATTAACGAGCTGATCTGGTAATGCAGTGTTAATGACGGGCCATAATCACCTCCATTAACGAGCTGCTCTAGTAATGCAGTGTTAATGACGGGCCATAATCACCTCCATTAACGAGCTGCTCTAGTAATGCAGTGTTAATGACGGGCCATAATCACCTCCATTAACGAGCTTCTCTAGTAATGCAGTGTTAATGACGGGCCATAATCACCTCAATTAACGAGCTGCTCTAGTAATGCAGTGTTAATGACGGGCCATAATCACCTCAATTAACGAGCTGCTCTAGTAATGCAGTGTTAATGACGGGCCATAATCACCTCCATTAACGAGCTGCTCTAGTAATGCAGTGTTAATGACGGGCCATAATCACCTCCATTAACGAGCTGCTCTAGTAATGCAGTGTTAATGACGGGCCATAATCACATCCATTAACGCGCTGCTGTGGTAATGCAGTGCAGCAGTTCTGAGGCGCTGGGGAAGTGATGAGGTGGCGCATTGTGGCAATGTCGCGTTCGGTGAGCATTTCATGATGCATTTCGGCAGCTTATGTCGGTTTCGCGCCAGACCCACCAGCACACAGTAGCAACGTTGAACAACAGACGCGATGTGGCTGTTCCATGTTAGGTGTGAGTCGATGACGACACCAAGCACCTTGACGCTCTGTGAGGGCGACATTTTGTCATTGCCGAAATGAACAGAAAAGTCGATGGTGACGTTTTGACGGCGAGATCTCAGGAGGATCATCTCCGTTTTGGCCGGATTAATTTTTAGACGGTTCTGTGTGAACCACTTCATAGCTATAAGGAGAGAACTTTCAACACGAATTGTTAGAGCATGGGTGTTTGATAGAAAGTCAGGGTCAAGGAACTGGGCGTCGTCAGTATACATCACGATCCTCCCATATGGGGAGGTGCTGCGGTAAATCGTTGGTGAAGAGCAAAAACAGTACTGGACCTAAGATGGACCTAAGAATACACAGCTAGTCCGAACATATGCTGACAATACGCGGCCAAAACAAGCTGGGAAGGAAAGGGAGAAGAGAGAAGGATCACCGATCAAACATGTTGTTATGATAAAACTGGCAGCGCTAACTGAGGCAGAATAGACAACGGAACAGTACGCCGTCAAACAACTGCCAGCTCCCGAGCCTGGCTCGAAGCCAGGTCCCGAGCCAGGCTCGAAGCCAGCTCCCCAGCCAGGCTCGAAGCCAGCTCCCGAGCCAGGCTCGAAGCCAGCTCCCGAGCCTGGCTCGAAGCCAGCTCCCGAGCCAGGCTCGAAGCCAGCTCCCGAGCCTGGCTCGAAGCCAGCTCCCGAGCCAGGCTCGAAGCCAGCTCCCGAGCCAGGCTCGAAGCCAGCTCCCGAGCCAGGCTCGAAGCCAGCTCCCGAGCCAGGCTCGAAGCCAGCTCCCGAGCCAGGCTCGAAGCCAGCTCCCGAGCCAGGCTCGAAGCCAGCTCCCGAGCCTGGCTCGAAGCCAGGTCCCGAGCCAGGCTCGAAGCCAGCTCCCGAGCCTGGCTCGAATAAAATACGTTTATCAGAACTCAGCTCACATTCTGCTCGGTTCAAATGGCACAAGTGTTGTGTTGCTCTGACAATGACAAGTGTTGTGTTGCTCTGCTTGCTGATTCCAACAGCATTCGGCTGAAGTGCAGGATATGCAGTATATGGTATATGGCGTAATGGCGTCATTACATATGCATAATATCGTTACATAATATCGTTACATAATATCGTTACATAGTATCGTTATCGTTACAATATCGTTACGTTACATACATGCATAATATGGTTATACGGCTGGCGATGTATTGAGTGATTCCAGCGCGGAGCCATGACTGGGCGGCGTTCCGGAACGTTGGACCTATGGTGACACGGTGAGGAAGAAAGTGAAATCAACTTTCAGTTACGTATGTCGAGACTGGAAGCCAGTATGTGTCTGCGTAATGAGAGCTGAACAGAAGGTGGGATAGATACAGCTGTATGACATACTACGCTGCCTGGTGACACATCATACTACACTGCCTGGTGACACATCATACTACGCTGCCTGGTGACACATCATAATACGCTGCCTGGTGACACATCATACTACGCTGCCTGGTGACACATACTACACTGCCTGGTGACACATACTACACTGCCTGGTGACACATCATACTACGCTGCCTGGTGACACATCATAATACGCTGCCTGGTGACACATCATACTACGCTGCCTGGTGACACATCATACTACGCTGTCTGGTGACACATCATACTACGCTGCCTGGTGACACATCATACTACGCTGCCTGGTGACACATCATACTACACTGCCTGGTGACACATCATACTACGCTGCCTGGTGACACATCATACTACACTGCCTGGTGACACATCATACTACGCTGCCTGGTGACACATACTACACTGCCTGGTGACACATACTACACTGCCTGGTGACACATCATACTACGCTGCCTGGTGACACATCATACTACACTGCCTGGTGACACATCATACTACGCTGCCTGGTGACACATACTACACTGCCTGGTGACACATACTACACTGCCTGGTGACACATCATACTACGCTGCCTGGTGACACATACTACGCTGCCTGGTGACACATACTACTACACTGCCTGGTGACACATCATACTACGCTGCCTGGTGACACATCATACTACGCTGCCTGGTGACACATCATACTACGCTGCCTGGTGACACATCATACTACGCTGCCTGGTGACACATCATACTACACTGCCTGGTGACACATCATACTACACTGCCTGGTGACACATACTACGCTGCCTGGTGACACATCATACTACGCTGCCTGGTGACACATCATACTACGCTGCCTGGTGACACATCATACTACGCTGCCTGGTGACACATCATACTACGCTGCCTGGTGACACATCATACTACGCTGCCTGGTGACACATCATACTACGCTGCCTGGTGACACATCATACTACGCTGCCAGGTGACACATCATACTACGCTGCCTGGTGACACATCATACTACGCTGCCTGGTGACACATCATACTACGCTGCCTGGTGACACATCATACTACACTGCCTGGTGACACATCATACTACACTGCCTGGTGACACATCATACTACGCTGCCTGGTGACACATCATACTACGCTGCCTGGTGACACATCATACTACGCTGCCTGGTGACACATCATACTACGCTGCCTGGTGACACATCATACTACGCTGCCTGGTGACACATACTACTACGCTGCCTGGTGACACATACTACTACGCTGCCTGGTGACACATCATACTACACTGCCTGGTGACACATACTACACTGCCTGGTGACACATCATACTACACTGCCTGGTGACACATACTACTACACTGCCTGGTGACACATCATACTACGCTGCCTGGTGACACATCATACTACGCTGCCTGGTGACACATCATACTACGCTGCCTGGTGACACATCATACTACGCTGCCTCGTGACACATCATACTACGCTGCCTGGTGACACATCATAATACGCTGCCTGATGACACATACTACTGCACTGCCTGGTGACACATCATACTACACTGCCTGGTGACACATACTACTACACTGCCTGGTGACACATCATACTACGCTGCCTGGTAACACATCATACTACGCTGCCTGGTGACACATACTACACTGCCTGGTGACACATCATACTACGCTGTCTGGTGACACATCATACTACGCTGCCTGGTGACACATCATAATACGCTGCCTGGTGACACATACTACTACACTGCCTGGTGACACATCATACTACACTGCCTGGTGACACATACTTCGCTGCCTGGTGACACATCATACTACGCTGCCTGGTGACACATCATACTACGCTGCCTGGTGACACATACTACTACACTGCCTGGTGACACATCATACTACGCTGCCTGGTGACACATACTACTACACTGCCTGGTGACACATCATACTACGCTGCCTGGTGACACATCATACTACGCTGCCTGGTGACACATCATACTACACTGCCTGGTGACACATACTTCGCTGCCTGGTGACACATCATACTACGCTGCCTGGTGACACATCATACTACGCTGCCTGGTGACACATACTACTACACTGCCTGGTGACACATCATACTACGCTGCCTGGTGACACATACTACTACACTGCCTGGTGACACATCATACTACGCTGCCTGGTGACACATCATACTACACTGCCTGGTGACACATCATACTACGCTGCCTGGTGACACATCATACTACGCTGCCTGGTGACACATCATACTACACTGCCTGGTGACACATCATACTACACTGCCTGGTGACACATCATACTACGCTGCCTGGTGACACATCATACTACACTGCCTGGTGACACATCATACTACGCTGCCTGGTGACACATACTTCGCTGCCTGGTGACACATCATACTACGCTGCCTGGTGACACATCATACTACGCTGCCTGGTGACACATACTACGCTGCCTGGTGACACATCATACTACACTGCCTGGTGACACATCATACTACACTGCCTGGTGACACATCATACTACGCTGCCTGGTGACACATCATACTACGCTGCCTGGTGACACATCATACTACGCTGCCTGGTGACACATCATAATACGCTGCCTGGTGACACATCATACTACGCTGCCTGGTGACACATCATACTACGCTGCCTGGTGACACATCATACTACGCTGCCTGGTGACACATACTACGCTGCCTGGTGACACATCATACTACGCTGCCTGGTGACACATCATACTACACTGCCTGGTGACACATCTATGGGTGTATTGCAAGTTAGTTTTCAACAAGGAATGGGAGGGCATAGCATTGTTGCCGATAAATGAAACAAACTGGTGTATTTCACAAATGCTGCTTCCGCCCAGTTTTCGCAAGTCGCTGCCAAAGTCCAACCACTCTGTGTGTACGACGCCCAGTGCCCACACTGATTGCAGTGATATATCTGATCTTCAAATACGACCAACTTTATCGAGTATTACGGCTGTACTTCTGTTAGTTCTGCCAGACTAACAGACCCTGGTCTGTGAACCCTGGACCAGACCCTGGTCTGTGAACCCTGGACCAGACCCTGGTCTGTGAACCCTGGGCCAGACCCTGGTCTGTGAACCCTGGGTCAGACCCTGGTATGTGAACCCTGGACCAGACCCTGGTCTGTGAACCCTGGGCCAGACCCTGGTCTGTGAACCCTGGGTCAGACCCTGGTATGTGAACCCTGGGCCAGACCCTGGTCTGTGAACCCTGGGCCAGACCCTGGTCTGTGAACCCTGGGCCAGACCCTGGTCTGTGAACCCGGGACCAGACCCTGGTCTGTGAACCCTGGACCAGACCCTGGTCTGTGAACCCTGGACCAGACCCTGGTCTGTGAACCCGGGACCAGACCCTGGTATGTGAACCCTGGACCAGACCCTGGTCTGTGAATATCACGGATAGCACAGTATCATAGAGTACAGCATGTCTCCCCACGCTTACTGTGGGGGGACATTGTCTTTGTCTTTAACCTTGTCTTTAACCCTCGCCCTGCGGGGGCCTGACAGGCCCCCCTGAGGTTTTTCTTGATTAACTTTTGACACATGCAGTGCATCTTGGTGGGAATTTTTGTTAGCTGAGTTTACAACAATTATACGTATGCTGAAGAAAAAAATCGTTGAAATTGGTTGAGAAATTTGGGAAATAATGACGTTTGGATGACGTCATGCTGGTAAAAAATATAAATATTTGAAAATCGTAGAAAACAGAGTTTAAAAGCAAATTGCAAACAAAAATCACCAAAGATACAAAATTGCATTGTCTTTAAAATGGCAATCTCGGATTTTCAAACTTTTGGGTTTTTGACCCCTAAAATAAACAAAAACGTTTTTTGTTTAAATACCCACAAAATCAAAATTTTCAAAGATATTGAAAAATCGGAAGATATGTAAGAGAACTGAGTATGGACAATACCCAAACCAAATTTCAAAGCAATATCTTCATTGTTGACTGAGTAATGGCTCCCTAAGTGTAAGAAACTGATGACGTCATTTTTTTATAACTTTTTTGACTTTTTTGACAAGATACGAACAAATAATTACCTTTTCTGTATCTCTGAGCTAAAACTGGTCTAGGAACATGCCTTTTTATTTACATTTATCAATTTCTAATTTTGAGGTTTTCTGAAGAGCAAAATCGCTGTTCTGGACGTGGTAAATCCGAGGTCATTCACTTGACCTGCAAGGTCACCCGTTGACCTGAAACCTAAAAATCGCATACTGTTATATTCCTCTCATGACAGGCAACATGCTGGTTCTTACCGCATTGCTCTAAGTTGCTTGGTTTGGAAGTTACAGGGGGGCCTGTCAGCCCCCCCCCCCCCCCCGTAGGGCGAAGGTGAAAAAAGCTCCCGTAGGGCGAGGGTTAAATATATATATACGCTTCCCGAGCTTCAGGAAGCGATCATTCTTCGTCAAACTTGACTATGCGACTGGCACGAGAATCTCATCAGTCCATACGTTACGGGTGAATAACTGACACCGGGAGCTCACCAGTCCATACGTTACGGGTGAATAACTGACACCGGGAGCTCACCAGTCCATACGTTACGGGTGAATAACTGACACCGGGAGCTCATCAGTCCATACGTTACGGGTGAATAACTGACACCGGGAGCTCATCAGTCCATACGTTACGGGTGAATAACTGACACCGGGAGCTCACCAGTCCATACGTTACGGGTGAATAACTGACACCGGGAGCTCACCAGTCCATACGTTACGGGTGAATAACTGACACCGGGAGCTCATCAGTCCATACGTTACGGGTGAATAACTGACACCGGGAGCTCATCAGTCCATACGTTACGGGTGAATAACTGACACCGGGAGCTCACCAGTCCATACGTTACGGGTGAGTAACTGACACCGGGAGCTCACCAGTCCATACGTTACGGGTGAATAACTGACACCGGGAGCTCACCAGTCCATACGTTACGGGTGAGTAACTGACACCGGGAGCTCACCAGTCCATACGTTACGGGTGAATAACTGACACCGGGAGCTCACCAGTCCATACGTTACGGGTGAATAACTGACACCGGGAGCTCACCAATCCATACGTTACGGGTGAGTAACTGACACCGGGAGCTCACCAGTCCATACGTTACGGGTGAATAACTGACACCGGGAGCTCACCAGTCCATACGTTACGGGTGAATAACTGACACCGGGAGCTCACCAGTCCATACGTTACGGGTGAATAACTGACACCGGGAGCTCACCAGTCCATACGTTACGGGTGAGTAACTGACACCGGGAGCTCACCAGTCCATACGTTACGGGTGAGTAACTGACACCGGGAGCTCACCAGTCCATACGTTACGGGTGAGTAACTGACACCGGGAGCTCACCAGTCCATACGTTACGGGTGAATAACTGACACCGCGAGCTCATTAGTATCCATCTCATCAGCCCGCCTGTATCAGCTGACTCAGCAATGGCTGGATCTCCCGCGCGGCGGTGCGCCAGTTTCACTTTCGTCGCCGCTCGCGCAGACGGTGCTCTCAAGTGGCCACTAGAAAATCACTAGAAATCACGAGAAATCTGGCGGATTGACGCGGCTGTTGTCTGTGAAGTTTCTGTTGCTGGCGGTGACGCCACTATGCTGTCATGACTATGACATGACTATGACTATGACACGCGGAAGATGGACGTGTAACGCGTATAGTTTGACGTGGTATGACGGAAATGACGTCATAGAAACAGCGCCAGAAAAGTGTCCACCAAAGTGAAGACGGTGATGGATATGTGCCAGTCATTATTGTCAAACTGGCCTATAGTTATAAATCCACGCTTTAACCCGCGAGTTACTGTGGTATTTTCCATAACGCGACTTACTGGGGATGGGGGGGTGCTATTTTCCCCCCTTCGGATCTCCGAAACTACTGGACCGATTATACAAATTCAAACGGCATTAGCCCTGGAAAATTTATCGAAGGAACCCTAATATTGTTGACCACGGGGTCACCGATGACGTCACATGTCCGTCAAAGACAAAATGTTTGACCGTGTCATGTGGTCTCGATGGATGGAATTGTCGCGCAAAATTGCGATATTAAACACATAAGCAGTCAATAAATCGGTATGATTCGTGTGTTTGACACTTCTAAGTACCATTCTAAACTGTTTATGACCTTGGGATAGGTCAAGGTCATCCGAGGTCGCGAGGTCAAACTGCAGATTACGGTCATTAGGCGGTGTAACACGTTTGTTTTTTCGTCTAGAACGCGAAAAATGTCCTTAGAACATTGTTTGTTCCATAGAAATAGAAGTAAAAAGCAAAAACGGAAATGCATTTTTTTACGCATGGTAATGCTGTGAGAGGTGGTCGATTTTAGTCAATGAAAGGTCATAAATCAGTCATTTTTGAAGATATCGATTTCAAATTTGGTACACATATTCACCGAACACGTCTCGATCACATATATTCCGGTTTTTGGATAGCTCTAATTTTTTGGGAAATATTGTACAAATTAAAAAAATGGATTTCTCAAAATTTTGAAATTCAATAAAATCCAGAAATCCGAGATGGCAGTTTAATAGCCGTGTCTATTATCAGTCATTTGCTTTATGACAATTTAATTTATCTTAAAAATTGTACTCTTGACAGTGTTTTCCGCAAACCCTTATTTTCCAGCAAAAAACGCAGAACATGACGTCACTCTGACGTCATCCTCTGTTGACCTATCATAACCTCATCTTTTTCCTGTAGCCAACATGGGGAGAATTGATGTGAGAGAAGGTACTGCACGTTTGGTGTCGATACTTGTGTTGGTGTAGGAAATATTGCAAAATAACGGGGGGGGGCGAAAAATAGCCCCCCCGTAAGTCGCGGGTTAAAAGATTCATTTAATTCTTAATGATATTGAACGAAAATATGTGTGCACAAATTTGGTTGTTGCAACTTGCAAGCCGAATTTGAAAACAATGCAGTCGATTGCTTGATCAATTATCATGCAATTTTGTTCTCGTTGACACCGAGTCCAATTTGTTTTTAGCGAGCGTAAATAAATGTCGTATCGTTGTAGTGTTTTCTTCTTTGCCTAAACAGCAAGCGTTTACGGAGGAAACCTGACGCATAGGTACAGGACGAGGCGATATTTCCCCAGCACGAGGTACAGGACGAGGCGATATTTCCCAGTACGAGGTACCGGACGAGGCGATATTTCCTCAGCACGAGGTACAGGACGAGGCGATATTTCCCCAGCACGAGGTACCGGACGAGGCGATATTTCCCCAGCACGAGGTACAGGACGAGACGATATTTCCTCAGCACGAGGTACAGGACGAGGCGATATTTCCCCAGCACGAGGTACAGGACGAGGCGATATTTCCCCAGTACGAGGTACAGGACGAGGCGATATTTCCCTAGTACGAGGTACAGGACGAGGCGATATTTCCCCAGCACCAGCCACTGCTCAAAAGGCATCCAGACGTCCGCTATAAAACTGGTCAGGGGTTGCAAATCCTGTGGATCTGATTTAATCAGGGTCATGATGCTTCGAGTCGCTTGTCCTTACCTGCATAAACGTTCCAAGTTTCATGGCTGTAGCGATGTCGGAGATTCACCACTCTGAGTAGCTTTCCCGCACCATAGGCACCGCCGATCACCAAGTCACACACTCACTCAGTCTCTGTCACAAACTCGGCGACGCTCGCGCCTTTTCTGCACGTGCCGCGATCTTCACGGGTCACTGGGTCACGGACAAGTCACTCGCACCTTTTTGCTGCCGGACGCGACAACTGACGACACCTTCACCGGTCGCGCGGTCTTCGCGGTCTTTGGCGGTCGCGCGTTTTGCTTTTTTGGCGGTCGCTCAGTTTTCTGGCGCGGCGTCGAGCGCAATTTGAATGCGAATGTCCAATGAAAATGCGCAATGCGCGTGCGTAGGTAGTATCGGGTTCTGCCGCTGTGGCGCGCCTGCGGTAACCTGGCGGTGACGACTAGCAGCGGCGGCTGGCTGGCTGGCAGTGGCAGTAGCGGGCGGCAGTGGTGGGCTCTCACTGCTGGAGTTCGGGCGGCACTGGCAGGCCCCCCGCCATCCGGCTCGTTTCCGTCTCACTTTCACGAGAGCTCCGGGCGGTGAGAGGCCGCTGCCTCCGCTGCTCTCCTCAGACGCGCCAGCACGGGGCACGGGACACGGGGCACGCACAAAGTCGGCGCCATGCAGATGCCGATTGCGTGGCCTCGCTCATAGCCGCCGGCAAGGACGGGTGAAACGCAGCCCTCGCTGACCGTTGGCTGACTCCGGGTGACTCCGGGGGTCTATGGCTGACTCCGGGTGACCGTTATCTGACTCCGGGTGACTCCGGGGTCTCTGGCTGACTCCGGGTGACCGTTATCTGTCTCCGGGTGACCGTTATCTGACTCCGGGTGACCGTTGGCTGTCTCTGGCTGACTCCGGGTGTCACTGGATGACTGGGTGACCGTTATCTGACTCTGGGTGACCGTTATCTGACTCTGGGTGACCGTTATCTGACTCTGGGTGACCGTTATCTGACTCTGGGTAACCGTTATCTGACTCTGGGTGACCGTTATCTGACTCTGGGTGACCGTTATCTGACTCTGGGTGACCGTTATCTGACTCCGGGTGACCGTTATCCGACTCCGGGTGACTCCGGGGGTCTCTGGCTGACTCCGGGGACCGTTGGCTGACTCCGGGTGACTGTTGACGACCCTCTGTACTCTGATGCCAGATGTGGTGCGCAGTGAGGAGCAGTGAGGAGTGACTCCGGGGGTCTCTGGCTGACTCCGGGGACCGTTGGCTGACTCCGGGTGACTGTTGACGGCCCTCTGTACTCTGATGCCAGATGTGGTGCGCAGTGAGGAGCACCCACATCCTGTTTGGAGGTGGAGATGAAGGCCATAAAACAGTGCAGATTCGGGAAGAGCATTCGCCCGACGTGAGATTCCCAGTGTAGACAATCGAAGCACGGAAAAATCAGCATCACACCATAAAGTCAAAGCATAAGCATGTGTTACAGCATAATTGTCATAATAGCAGGCGCTAGATAGACTTTGCATTGCTACACGTCTTCATTGTTAAAGATTGCTAGATTTTGCATTGTTAAACAGCAACAGCCTTGGGGGTCTGACGAAGGATTTAGTATATGTTTTTGACCTACCCGATTTGCTTATGCTTAACAATTTAACACTCAACACTTAGTTCCTGCCTTTCCCACCATATCATATATGTATTTACTACCCATCTCCTGGACGGCTACACTGATGTAGAACAGCTAATCACACGTAGTTCCGTATTGACAACAGCATGTTCAGCAGCTCCAGCTCAGTATCGCAGCGATCACCCCGCTGCCGGCCGCGCTGCCGGTTCCGCTGCCGGTCCCGCTGCCGGTCCCGCTCAGGGGTGGTAAAAGTGTTTTGAGTGGCCCCGATCAAAATTGGCACAGCAAAAAATGGCCCCAGCTCAGCTGGGATTTTTTTTTTAACTTCACATGGATACCCTAACACCTGGCCACCAGGGGCGTCGCCACGGATTGTTTTTTACTGGGGGGGGGGACGCAGTCACAGTCGCAGTCAAAAGCAAAAGTTGTTGACCTGGGGGGGGGGGGGGGGGTAGCGTCGGGTCATCAGCGCGAAGAGTCGTTGAGCGGGGGGATGGCGTCGGGTCGTCAGTGCCAGATAAAAACAAAATACGGGAGGGGAATGGCGTCGGGTCCTCAGCGCAAAACAGTCGTTAACCCGGGGGGGGGGGGGATTTGTCAAACATGTATCGTTTTTACACGAAAAACGACATGACATGACGTCCTTAAGACGTCATGACGTCATTATCTGCAAAAATACTTTTGGATAATCACGCTGAATGAACCGGATTTTCTACTATTTATAGTAGAACTCTCAAAGTCCCAGAACAATGCGAACGACTGTCCTGACAGTCGATCTCAGACTCATTCCATTGAAAATACACAAGCACCCCGATCTCCAACCCCGGGGAACAATTGTCTAACTAGATAACTGGTATATATTTTTTCGTCGGCAATATGGGTGAAACTAATTATTGAGAATCCAGAGCTGAAACGCAACTGCTAATTTAAATGTAAATGTACATACGTGCTGACGTGATGAATATGATGATTAAGTGAATATTACATCTGAAGTGGTTTTGACGATCAGTATTTCTAAGGACATGATCGGTTAGTAAATTTTCCCAGGAATGACATAGCCATAAGGTGATGATTTTTACTGCATTTTGACCCCGAGTACTTCATGGAAAGAAGCATTTCGTCCCCAACCTTATCCATAAGGACATACCACTTTACCACCCCTTGTTCCGCTGCGGTCGGTCCGCTGCGGTCCGCTGCCGGTCCGCTCCGTCCTCGTCTGCCGGTTCTGCTGCCGGTTCCGATCTGCTCTTGTGACGCAACCCGTCTGATTTGTTAACCGCCCGGGATTCCCGGAAGGCTTCTCTCCATTATCTCCATGTGAAGAGGAATCAGACATGCCCATCAACAATGAGGAAACCCAGACTGCATTTCGATATGACGATATGACGCACTTCGATATATATATATATATATATATATATATATATATATATATATATATTATATATATATATATATATATATATATATATATATATATATATATATATATATATATATATATATATATATAATATATATATAATATATATAATATATAGTTATATATATATATATATATATATATATATATATATATATATTATATATATAGTATATTATATATATATATATATATATATATATATATATATATATATATATATATATATATATATAATATATATATATATATATATATATATATATATATATATATATATATATATATATATATATATATATATATATAGTATATATATAATATATATATATATATATAATATAATATATATATATATATATATATATATATATATATTATATATATATATATATATATATATATATATATATATATATATATATATATATATATATATATATATATATATATATATATATATATATATATATATATATATATATATATATATATATATATATATATATATATATATATATATATATATATATATCTGGGACGCAATGGACTCGCCCAATCCGGCCCAATCCGGTGCCGGCCTGTGCGGCTTGGCCTTGTCCATGTGCGTGCGGCAACGCGGGTAGGAAGCGGCGGTGAATCTAAGCTGGCACATCCACATGCGGAACTTTATATACGGGTTTATGTATGGGTTGTAGCTACAACTGAATCCTAAAAAAATACAACCTCAATTATGAATATTACAACCCCAACATTGTCAGTAAATGCATACCTAAGTAAATAAATACTGTTAACGGTACGCAAAATCACCAAAGGATTTTCAATAACAATCATAACAAAATAATTAATAAATATATGAACACTGAAAAGAACAAACTGTAAATGGTTAGTAAAGTTTGTCATCAAATAACATTTAAAATCCAACGATAGGTACAACATATTATCCCAAAATTACTGAGAAAGACTATGTAGGTAACCAGGGGCGTAGGATCATACTCAGTTGGGTCATAAACACTAAATAACAACTACTTATTGACAAACAAGTAACTTTTTCAATTTCAGACACACAAAATGGCAATAGGGATATGTGTTTACATCAAAAACGTGAGCAAAGCAAGATTGAGTGTAGTATATACCACATTGGGCTTAGTTCTGGATAAAGGTCACACATTAGAATGCACCCTTATGCGGTTGGCCAAAGGTATTACAATTTGAGTTTAAATATGTTGGTGAAATTGACAATTAGTGAAGAACTTGACCAATATTATAAATATGTTTGTGTCTGAAAGCATACCAACCATCCAGACTGGTTATTGATTCAACTTTTTTGGAACGATTCAATCATGATTCATTTTGGAATCTGAATGATTAAATCACCGTTCGATTCACGGATACAATTTTCAGAATTGATTCTTCCCGATTCAAAGAATCAATTTTTTTTTTGACAAAACTGGTCTATAAACATGCCTTTATTTATATTTATACATTTCAAATTTTGACCTTATGTGACCTGACCTTGACATGTATGGGGTCAGGTTGTGCAAATGACTGCTACTATCGAATTTTACGTATAAAATAACTCAGTAAACATATGTCGCATGGCTTTCGTAGAACTCTTGTCAATAGTGACCTGACCCTGACCTTTGCTTACAATTTCACTTTCGCTTATGCGGGAGGTGCATTATACCTTTGAGAGCACTTTGTGCGATAAAAGTCGTAATCTAAAGCTTAGGATGGAAAGTATGACCCATAAACTCAAATACCTCAATTTTGACCTTTGACCTAACCGTGACCTGACATGTGACCTTATTTGGACAATTTCGTGTATACTATATATGCGTCTCATTGCGAGCTTTCGAATGCCGCATTGCGCGTCTCGCTGCGATCATTGGTTCGGAAGATAACCAAGGGGGGGACGGAGAACGCCTTCCCCCAGCCAATGTTAAGATCGCTTCAAATGCGAAATGATTTTGGTGTTGGCGCCGGATGGCGCCGGGTGTAAATAAGGCGCCGGGTGACGCCGGGTGTAAATAAGGCGCCGGGTGACGCCGGGTGTAAATAATGCGCCGGATGGCGCCATGTGACGCCGGTTGTAAATAAGGTGCCGGATGGCGCCGGGTGACGCCGGGTGTAAATAAGGCGCCGGGTGACCCCTGGTGTAAATAAGGCCCCGGATGGCGCCGGGTGTAAATTAGGCGCCGGGTGACGCCGGGTGTGGATAAGGCGCCGGGTGACACCGGGTGTAAATAAGGTGGCGGGTGACGCCGGGTGACGTCTGGTGTAAATAAGTCGCTGGACGCTAGCGCACCATCTGCACGGCCAGAAGTGATCAGGCGTCCCTGGTGTCCCAGTCGCTGGACGCTAGCGCACCATCCGCACGGCCAGAAGTGATCAGGCGTCCCTGGTGTCCCAGTCGCTGGACGCTAGCTCACCATCCGCACGGCCAGAAGTGATCAGGCGTCCCTGGTGTCCCAGTCGCTGGACGCTAGCGCACCATCCGCACGGCCAGAAGTGATCAGGCGTCCCTGGTGTCCCAGTCGCTGGACGTTAGCGCAGCAGGTTTCAGTTTCGCCGTACCTGTGCCAATTATGCCGCTGCTGCGCAACTCACGCCGATACTGCGTCAGTTATGCCGCCGCTGCAAGGTTAGTTGTGTCCCCGCACAGCAGAAGACGCCGATGTTCTGCGATTTGCACGCCCTGCGTGGGGGGGGGGGGGACATCCCCCGACGGGGCGTGGAATTATCTAAGAAGTCCAGCTCGGCGTGCATTTAGGTAGCACTGATCACATGATTTCACAAAACTTATGTTCGAATGTGTATGTCAATACGTATGGTAGCTTTCTGATATCGTCCTGAATTTACTAGTGTACAATCATCTCTTACAAAGTACAATTTTGATAGGGTTGTACTAGAGCCTGATGGGAACCACCTTGAAAACTCGAGCTTGCAATTTCAACCCGCTTTATGAATAAGTTATGAATGTGATTGTCAGCAATCAAGATCACACTGGATAGCTACCTACAACGCCTAACAGAACCCGTCTACCCTACACAACGCCTACCCTATACAACGCCTAACAGAACCCGTCTACGAATGGTATGTTCTCGCGTAGCCAAGTTCGCGTTGGCTTGTATAATTCAGCATCTGCACATGTGCTGTTGAACAAAGGTAGGCAGTAGGCAACGACCCAGTCACATAGTAGAGCCACCGCAATGCTGGGTAATCTCCTGCGCCAACTAGACATGTCAAAAGGCTCATCCTGTGTCTCAATTGTCAGAACCGACTTCTCATTTTAATATGTCGACCCGTCTCGTACCTCTTTGTTCACCAGCAGTGTGGAAAGTTAATCATGCTCGCTCTCCGGTAAATAAAGTTTCACCGGAGCCTCCAGTTGAGGCTGCTGACTGTCACCGGAGCCTCCAGCTGAGGCTGCTGACATCACCGGAGCCTCCAGCTGAGGCTTCTGACTGTCACCGGAGCCGCCAGCTGAGGCTGCTGACTGTCACCGGAGCCGCCAGCTGAGGCTGCTGACTGTCACCGGAGCCTCCAGCTGAGGCTGCTGACTGTCAACGGAGCCTCCAGCTGAGGCTGCTGACTGTCACCGGAGCCGCCAGCTGAGGCTGCTGACAGTCACCGGAGCCGCTAGCTGAGGCTTCTGACTGTCACCGGAGCCGCCAGCTGAGGCTGATGACGTCACCGGAGCCGCCAGCTGAGGCTGCTGACTGTCACCGGAGCCTCCAGCTGAGGCTGCTGACTGTCACCGGAGCCTCCAGCTGAGGCTGCTGACTGTCAACGGAGCCTCCAGCTGAGGCTGCTGACTGTCACCGGAGCCCCTAGCTGAGGCTTCTGACTGTCACCAGAGCCTACAGCTGCACTGTAAAAGAAATATTGACAAGCTCCTCGTTAAAATGATTCACAACGCTAAATTGCGGAGCTACAGGCTATGTTTGACACGGGCCCCTGCCTGCCATGCTGAGCAGTTTCCTCGTTGCCGGCTCGTTCAGCACTCGTCAACTAAATCCTACCAGGCAGCGGCTTGTTCCTGGCGTGTCCGATGAGCATGGTCAGTCTTTTCAACTTGTTGAAAAAGCAGGCTCCGTGCTCAGGCGTGTTTAATAACCACCCAGCTGGTAAGTAAATGACCTTCAAACAAGGGTGAAATGAGTGAGGCTAGTTAACTGACAAGGGCCATAATGAGCCTATAGCTCGTCCTGGTAAGCTAGCCATGCCGAAACAAGAGAACGGCTCGTTCTGGAACAAGCTCTTGCATGCCACTGCTATTCCTACCAGCCAATAACAAGCTTCTACCACGTCCACAGTCCGATGACTCGCGTATTCGTAAAACCAAACAACATTTCAGAAAACGGTTTATTACGGTCAGGTACAAGTTTTGTAGAGCAAGGTAGAGGTACAAGTTTTGCACAACATGTTCTTGCCACTGTTACATTTATGATGTGCAAGTTTCGTGGCTCTAAACGTAAATCTTCGTCGAAAAAAATGACCATCAAGAGTTACGAGTAGGGGGACAGAATGTAAGTCCACGGGCGGGATCTCGCGAGCAGACAGCGACAGACATGACATACAATATATTGAACAGACACGATATATTGAATGGCAACTCGTTGCTCAAGACACAACCGTACAGGCGCTGACCTCAACGTATTGTGGGCGGCTTATCAGCAAGACTCTTCTGTTCCTCTTCTCTTCCCCCAAGATCCTCAGAGGACTCATCAGCACAGGTTCTGCAAGCACGAAAACAAATCGTTCCAGGTAAACACCACAGATGAAAACGTCTTTTTTACACGGTTTCTTGAACCTTATGATGCTTTAAATTATGCTTTGAATTTACATGCATACATGATTAATTTATCAATTCCAATTTGTATTAATTATTTCCAATGTTGGTACATAAATTTGAATAACATTAAATACATTATTATTTTAATAAATATATGATATAAATAATTATCTTAAGTTTATTCATTAATAATATTATTATCATACATTATGTACCTGATATATTTTTTAAGTAATTCAAATTAAATTCATTCATAAATTAAGGTTCATTAATTAAATAATTATACATAAATATTTGTAAAGCACAAATTAATTTAATAAGTTCAATAAATATATTAGTATTACAGTAAATTGTAATAATTGCTTAAAGTATAATTTGTCATTCAAAATTGCATGTATCTTTATCAAATTTGTAAATAAAAAAATGACTCCAATGTCCCTTCACGTACGCCCGCTTAGGGCTTTACATTGTTTTGTTTCCTCAGGAGGTAGGTACTTACCCATTCTGAATCCCAACGCCTGACTCCAGCCGCAGCGACAACCGACACGGTGACCAACGCTTCACAACACTAACTTCACCTTCTCACCAACGCTTCACAACACTAACTTCACCTTCTCACCAACGCTTCACAACACTAACTTCACCTTCTCACCAACGCTTCACAACACTAACTGCACCTTCTCACCAACGCTTCACAACACTAACTTCACCTTCTCACCAACGCTTCACTTCCCATCTACACCGCATCTGCGCCGAGCACGATAAACACCACCGCACGCAGTCGCGGCAACGTTCAAACTGCGACGGACGGCTTCGTGAGAACCGCTGTGCGCGCTTGAAGCGCCCGCGAGTAACCATAGCAACGCAACAGACTTGAAACTCATGCAGTCAAAACCAGGTCAAAACCACCTTCTTGCAAGCTCCCGATCAATTACTCAAGGGCCTACTCAAAGGGCTGCTTCGTGATCAGTATGCAGCGTGTCAAAGCTGGATCAGCTGAGCACGGCGAGTCTGTGGCTGGAGTCCAGATGCAGCCTGAGGCTTGTTAGCAGCTGGTAAATGAAAGTTGATGTACCTTGTCATTAAATAAGGCAAAAACCATCCCAAAACCATGCTATGTTGTTTTAATAGCCGAGTGACAAGGCTTATTTCATAACAAGGTGCCTTATTTCATAACAAGGTTACAACACTGTCCAGGTTTTCTGCAGGTATTCTTTACACTGCCCAGGCTCGTATAAGGTTGTGTTATTTGAATACCAGCAAGGCGATGACTTGTTTGAAGCCCTTGTTTTGACATATAGCTTGTCAATATTTGTTTACAGTGTGAGGCTGCTGACGTCACAGGAGCCTCCAGCTGAGGCTGCTGACGTCACCGGAGCCGCCAGCTGAGGCTGCTGACGTCACCGGAGCCTCCAGCTGAGGCTGCTGACGGTCACCGGAGCTTCCAGCTGAGGCTGCTGACGTCACCGGAGCCTCCAGCTGAGGCTGCTGACGGTCACAGGAGCCTCCAGCTGAGGCTTCTGACGTCACCGGAGCCTCCAGCTGAGGCTGCTGACGTCACAGGAGCCTCCAGCTGAGGCTGCTGACGTCACCGGAGCCTCCAGCTGAGGCTGCTGACTGTCACCGGAGCCGCCAGCTGAGGCTGCTGACGTCACCGGAGCCTCCAGCTGAGGCTTCTGACGGTAACGGCTTGTGTATTCCCTATACTGGCAATTGCTCCACAACCATATGCATATGGTGACAGAGTCTCGCCTCACCGTGGGGGTGCTGAGACAAAGAGTATTGTCCAATAGCCAAACATAGCCAGGCATATGGTGACAGAGTCTCGCCTCACCGTGGGGGTGCTGAGACAAAGAGTATTGTCCAATAGCCAAACATAACCAGGCATATGGTGACAGAGTCTCGCCTCACCGTGGGGGTGCTGAGAAAGAGAGCATTGTCCAATAGCCAAACATAACCAGGCATATGGTGACAGAGTCTCGCCTCACCGTGGGGGTGCTGAGAAAGAGAGCATTGTCCAATAGCCAAACATAGCCAGGCATATGGTGACAGAGTCTCGCCTCACCGTGGGGGTGCTGAGACATTGTCATTGTCCAATAGCCAAACATAGCCAGGCATATGATGACAGAGTCTCGCCTCACCGTGGGGGTGCTGAGACAGAGAGCATTGTCCAATAGCCAAACATAACCAGGCATATGGTGACAGAGTCTCGCCTCACCGTGGGGGTGCTGAGACAAAGAGCATTGTCCAATTGCCAAACATAACCAGGCATATGGTGACAGAGTCTCGCCTCACCGTGGGGGTGCTGAGACAAAGAGCATTGTCCAATAGCCAAACATAACCAGGCATATGACATTCGGCATAATATTGACACAGCAGATACATGCAACTATGAGAAGTGTGACGGGCTGATGTCAGGGCCTATTTGAACATGTTAACTGGGGGAAAATGCCTCCCAGTGAGCCGTTCCCCCCCCCCCCCAGTCAAGAAATGTTGCCCATCCTGATTTCAGTATTTTCATGCCATTTTTCGCTTGATAGGTATTCAATTAAATACATTGCAATAACAATAATAAATAACCTTATTCTCATAATGCCTAAAAATATTTTAAAAAGACAAAGTCAAAGGTTTATGGCTGATGAAAGCGCAAGCCGAAAGCTCCCTAATTTGACTTTGTCTTTTTTAAATATTTTCGGCATTATGAGAATAAGGTTATTTATTATTGTTATTGCAATGTCTTCAATTGTTCTCAAAACAGTGTCAAAACAAATACAAGGTATTCAATTAATATAAAATATGCTTACCTGGTGATAAATGTTACAAATCAAATGCAAATGTCATGATATTCCAAAGTTTTAGTATTTACCAGCCAAAATAAGTATCTTTAAATTATTTCCGGAATATCTTGAATCCTTTGAACCTTTGAGCTCATTAGCGGCAGAGTGGAGGAGATCGGGGGTTGTTGGATCAGGAACGTCGCCACACAATTTGGAGTGGGTGGGGTAACTGCTAAGCCGATTGTGTTCAAATTTGGTGTGTGGTTTGGGATCTCTCAGCCGCATCTTTCCCACAAGTCAGGGGTGGGGTGCTTCTGCACGTGCGCACGTGTGCACCACGTATTTGTACCTCAGAAACTACTTCCATAATCGAGTTGGAATTCACCATACATTTCCTTTGCATTCGCTCGTTCATCGCCAACTACGGCGCATTGCTGGTTCGGAAAAACAGTTATGGAAGAAAAATTACGAATGACCTCAGGGTGAATAGATTTTACCTCGTGGAGGTCACAGGGTAAACATACGACTTGGATCTTTGCATTGGCGGATCCAGACCGGGTGGTTGGGGGGTACACATACTTCTTAGTAGCCATGTGTGATGCAATGCAGGATGCGCGCCTGCGTCGTGCCAGGACTTTCGCCGCTCACGTCTGTCCTGTGCTCACTTTCTTTGATCTGCAGATGCCTTCCATATTATACATACACGGACCACGGCAACGGTGCTGTCTCACTGGCAGTTTGCGTTTTTGTTTGATCCCGCCTGCTCGTGATGAGCCTACAGACAGGTCAGTCTACAGACAGGTACAGACAGGTCAGTCTACAGACAGGTACAGACAGGTTAGTCTACTGTCACAGGCCACATGCAGCATTGGTGAAAGGGAACGTGTCGCGTTCCAAGAGGCATGCATATTGCATACTGGTGAAAAGAAACACCGTAGCATGATGCAATGTGACATAGTCAGCGGAGCTTCCTGGTTAAAATATGGTAACAGGATGGGTGAAGCCCAGGATTACGTGGGAAGTGGTGGTCAACTTGACTGCAGGTTGCGTGGTCAAGACGAACGGTACTGCTTTTCGAGTACTTGACAAATGTTCGAAAATTGCATTCAAACCATTCAGTATTCAAGCCAAAACAACGAGCATCTCATTCGTCTCGTGTGCGTACCGTACCACCTCTTAACCCGGCATTGACTGGGGTCTCAGCAGAACGCCATTGACTGGGGGGAGCGTTAAACGCCCCCCCCCCCCCCCCCTCTCCCTGGTTAACTTCCGAACCAGTGATCGCAGCGAGACGCGCAAGGCGGCAATCTAAAGCTCTCAATGAGACAAATTTAAAGCATGCTCAAAAATGGAAAAGTGAGGTTAAATGTCAGTTCATGGGCAGGTCAAAGGTCAAAATCGGCGTATTTGAGTTTATGGGCCATACTTTCCACCCAAAGCCTTCAATTGCGACCAGTTTGACCCAAACTGCTGCCGAAGGTATAATACATATCCCGCATGAGCTAAAGTGAGATTGTTGGTCAAGGTCAAATTCAGGTCACAAAAGGTCAATATTTTAAAAATATCATGCATGATATCATATCATGAAAGTCATGCAACACATGTTTTATGAGTTATTTTCCACGTATAATGCGATAATGATAGTCATTTGACCACCTGACTTCATTCACCTGAAGTAAAGGTCAATTTCAGGTCAAGTTCAGGTAACCGAAGGTGAAAAATTTTAATTGTTAAATCTAAACAAAAAAGGCATGTTGCTAGACCAGTTTTTTTCCTCATAAATACAGTGGTGGCATTTATTTGTCTGTATCTAGTCAATAAAAGTATAAAAAAACGCAATTTCAAAATATAACGTCATGAGTTACCCATACTATAGATGTCATAAGTCGGTCAAAAATGGAGATATCAGTTTGAAACTTGGTATAGTAGTTACCTAGGTATGGTTCTTTAATATACCTTCCGGTTTTTTGTATTTTTTTATATTTTGTGATAATTCCCCCCCCTCATTTTTTGTTGTTGAGTTTTTGGGGATCAAAAACTAAATTTTTATAAATCCAAGATAACCAGTTGGTAGTGGTTGCAATTTTCTATCTTTTGGCGTTTTGCGATTGCTATTTGCTTCAAATGTGGTATTTGTATGGCCTGGCAAACTTTAGATGATTTTGGTTAAAACTCGTGTGTAGTGACGTCACTAAATTCGCTATAACTCGAGAGAAAAAATCGATGAAATTTCGTCATTTCTGCACACAAGACGTAAAAATGATTCATTAGAAGGTACCCGAAGTTTCACGTTGATAGCGCTATTAGTTTTTCAGCTATTGCGAAAATTCATCAAGGGGGCGTTAAACGCCCCCCCCCCCCCAGTCAATGGCGGGTTAAAGTGAACATAATTGCATAATTGCATATTTCCTGTAACACCTTATTAACATTTATAATAACATACATGATTCATGTAACACCTTTAACCCTCGCCCTACCTGACTGGCCGCCCCCCCCCCCCCCTGAGTTTTTTTCTTGAATAGCTTTTTACACGTGTGGCACATCTTGCTGAAATTTTTGGTAGCTGAGTTTACAACAATTATACGTATGCTGTACAAATTTAATTGAAATTGGTGAAGTCGTTTGGTAGGTAATCATGTTTTGAAGACGTCATGTTGGTGGAAAAAAATATAAATATTTGAAAAATGATAGAAAACAGAGTTTTTAAGGAAATTGCAAACACAATTTACGAAAGATACAAAATTGCATTTTCTTTCAAATGGCAACCTCCGATTTTCAAAATTTTGGGTTTTTGACCCCTAAAATAAATAAGATAATTATTTTTTTTGGGAAAAATCCCCACAAAATAAATTTTTCGAAGACATTAGAAAAACCGGAATATATGTGAGAGAAATGAGTATGGACAATACCCATACCAAATTTCAAAGCAATATCTTTATTTTTGACTGAGTGATGGCTCCCTAAGTGTAAGAAACTGATGACGTCATTTTTTGTATTACTTTTTGTTCTTTTTTTGACAAGATACGAACAAATAATTACCTTTTCTGTATTTTTTAGCCAAACTGGTCTAGGAACATGCCTTTTTATTTACATTTATCAATTTCTAATTGAGGTTTTCTGAAGTGCAAAATCGCTGTTCTGGACGTGGTAAATCCGAGGTAATTCACTTGACCTGGAAGGTCAACCGTTGACCTGAAACCTAAAAGTCGCATATTGTTAGATTCCTCGCATTACAGGCAACATGTTGGTTCTCACCGCATTGCTCTAAGTTGCTTGGTTTGGAAGTTAACAGGGGGGGCCTTGCAGGCCCCCCCCCCCCCACCCCCCCCCCCCCCCCCCACCCCGTAGGGGAAGGTGAAAAATAGCTCCCGTAGGGCGAGGGTTAACATAAGTTTTTAACTGAGATAGCCAGATTGTGAGGCGTACTGAGAAATCTCCAAATCTGACATTTGTCTCCCCAAAACGACCTAGTAGCTGAGTTTCAACGCAAAAACCGTTGGTAAGAGTTGGAGAACGTTTAGCAACTTGTTCATTGTAACAAAGTTGTTCAAAATGATCATTTGTGCTAATAATATATTATTT
>JAXIVJ010015295.1:0-32050 GCA_036785665.1 Chirona hameri | reverse complement strand
CATTCGATTGGTCATGACAAGATCACTCTTATAAGGCCCGAAATTGATTTTTTGTTCAAAAATGGGGCCAAGGGGCAAAAAAAAGTTTTTTTTTTGAAAGGTCATTGCGGCCATGTGGTTTGGCTGATTTGCATGCCCCAAACGTTTTTGAGCTTCAAATGTATTGGTCTTTAATATTTTAAAAGACAAAAAAAAACATAGGCGTATTCAGGGAATGTAAAATAGGGGGATTTTCTGAAAAAAATGTGTGCTGTTCGTGATTGTTTGGGACGACATGAACGTCACATGTGGGAATTATATGCTGAAATTTGTTAAATTTGATATATTGCGCATAGGCGGATCCAGGAAAACAACTTGGGGGCACCATGCGAGTAACGCTTTTATCATCTTACTAATTTGAAGTTGGACCTAATTTGATGGTGGGTATCGCCTCCCATTTTGTTATGCTGAGTGCGCCTCTGCCCCACAAATTTGTACAATCCCAGTATCTATGATGCATATTGCATTGAAATTGTATCTGACGCATTTATTGCACTGCAAACCACGAAGAAAGTATGCGCCGCACAACCGCATTCGTAACACCCTCCCCAAAACAGGAGCCTGGCACCGCCTCTGCTGGCCCGATTTGTTCAAAATTTTGACACAACACGCGCCATTCAAAGTTAGGAAAAGTCACAAAGTTTTAAGACGCTAGGCCTAACGGTTTAGAAGCGGCAAGTGAAGAACTACCGGGTGGGCAGAATCTGCCCCCGCAGGGAATAGGGTCAATCTACCGATACACACCAACAACTCCATGTTGGCCTGCGAGGTGGCAATATCCCTTTAAATTTCAGCTTCAAGGTTCTTACTTATGCAAGAAGACCAATTTTCGTAACCGACTGATAATTACTTGGACGCGGGAGGAATTTCTGAAAGAAAGACGAATGAAAGAATGACGTAACAAAGTAATGAGTGACACAAGGAACCTCTCGCAATGATTGTTATATACATTAATGGTAAGCCCATGAGTTTAATTGTACGGCATATGAGACAGTCCAGTAATTGAAACAAGCCACGGTCATAGCTCTGAAAGCAAATACTAAACAAACGTGTCTCACCAGGTAGACTGAATTCCACGACGGTGTAATCCTGCTCCAAAACAAAGCAACACTGCACAGCAAGTCGCAACTTCGTCAAATGTTGAGACCGCTTGCAGTGGCACCGGCTAAAACACCCACCTTATTCATCCTACATTGTTGTTATTCGATGTTTGATCCTAGCGAGGTTTGATCTTGTTCGATGTTTAATCCTGGTGTCCAGCGAGTAAGTCGAGCCCAGCGAGAAAGTCGAGTCTCAAGGGCCGCGTGTTGGCAAGCGAGTGAGGAACTAAAGGAAAACACAAATTGGCTCTGGGGCGCGTGACCATGTTTGGAGTCAGCGGCGGGATCAAAGTTCTTGAGAAAAGATGGCAGAAGGGCGTTGAAGTCACTAGGGTGAAAATGTGGATTAAAAGGAATGTTTCACCTTTCTGAAAGTTGTCAAATATACGCTGGTTGTAGTCGAAAATATGAAGTAAGTGCTGCTGAAAACGATGGTGATATGTTTCCTCTCCAAAAGTCACTTAACTTTCTGCAAGTTAAGTTGTTAAATTTGGGATAATGACGTCATTATTGAGCTATAGAGAAAACCTTTAGTGTGGGGCCTCTGCACGTGCGCACGTGCGCACCCCTATTCTATATCGCAGGAATGGCTGAGCCGATTGTGTTCGAATTTTGTGTGTGTTTAGGGACCTCTCAGCCGCCACTTTCCCACAAGTCAGGGGTGGAGTGCCTCTGCACGTGGGCACGTGCTCACCCCGGTGACGGCACCCCTCTCCGGCCCGTGACGGCGCCCCTCCGGCTAGTGACGGCGCCCCTCCGGCCAGTGACAGCGCCCCTCCAGCTAGTGACCCTGCTCCATACCCTCCGACCAGTGACGGCGCCCCTCCGGACAGTGACGGCGCCTCTCCCGCCAGTGACGGCGCCTCTCCCGCCAGTGTCCACGCCCCCTCCGGAGAGTGACGGCGTCCCTCCGACTAGTGACTGCCCCTCTCCGGACCGTGACGGCGCCCCTCCGGCCAGTGAAGGCGCCCCTCCGGCCAGTGAAGGCGCCCCTCCGGCTAGTGACGGTGCCCCTCCGGCCAGTAACGGCGTCCCTCCGGATAGTGACAGCGCCCCTCCGACCAGTGGCGGCGCCCCTCCGGTCAGTGACGGCGCCCGTCCGGCGAGTAACGGCGCCCCTCCGACTAGTGGCTGCCCCTCTCCGCCCGTGATGGCGCCCCTGGCCAGTGACGGCGCCCCTCCGACTAGTGACGGGGGGGGGGGCGCCTCTCCTTCCGCACGGTACGGACGGAGAGGTGCCCCCCCCCCCCCTCCCCCTCCCCTGCAAGATGTTCGCCAATATTGATGGCGCCCCTGTCGATCGGGTGGCACCCCCCAGGTCTCAAGGCAATGACCTGGTCCTTTGTGAATTTCTGCGCACGCCACTGAAGACACTCCTGGGAATCGGACAATTAGCACTCCTAGAAGTAAATGGCGACTTAGGAACAGGATAGGCGCCACTAGAAGCAAATGCCGCCCCCATGGAGCAAAACAGGCACCCTACCAGACAATAAGCAAATGCCGCCCCCACGGGGTAAAACAGGCGCCCTCTAAATTGGACAAATGCTCATTGCCCATAAGCAGCTAATGCCGCCCTATATTGTGAAGAACAGCCGTCCACTAAGTCGGACAATGGGCTTCCTTAGAAGCAAATGCCGCCCATTGTCTCACACACTGGCGGATCCAAGGGGGAGGACGGGTGGAGGATCAGGGGCAGATGCTTCCTTCCGCACGGTACGGACGGAGAGGTGCCCCCCCCCCCCCTCCCCCTCCCCTGCAAGATGTTCGCCAATATTGATGGCGCCCCTGTCGATCGGGTGGCACCCCCCAGGTCTCAAGGCAATGACCTGGTCCTTTGTGAATTTCTGCGCACGCCACTGAAGACACTACTGGGAATCGGACAATTAGCACTCCTAGAAGTAAATGGCGACTTAGGAACAGGATAGGCGCCACTAGAAGCAAATGCCGCCCCCATGGAGCAAAACAGGCACCCTACCAGACAATAAGCAAATGCCGCCCCCACGGGGTAAAACAGGCGCCCTCTAAATTGGACAAATGCTCATTGCCCATAAGCAGCTAATGCCGCCCTATATTGTGAAGAACAGCCGTCCACTAAGTCGGACAATGGGCTTCCTTAGAAGCAAATGCCGCCCATTGTCTCACACACTGGCGGATCCAAGGGGGAGGACGGGTGGAGGATCAGGGGCAGATGCACCCCCCCCCCCCTCCCCCCCCCCCCCCCCCCCCCCCCCCCTCCCTTCACACACAGGAATCTGGGGGAAGGGCATTCAATACAATTACCCCCCCCCCCGCGCGTTCCCAGGTTATCGTAAAATCGTAAACATTGTCTTTACAGCAGTCAAAATCTAGCTATCCAGTCAAAATCCGGAAAATTTCACGCCGCTTCGCGGCATGACACAAGTTTCGCAATTGCTTATACAAATTTGGAAAATGGGAAAATGAATTCCATTAACTGTCTGTCAAAGGCTCTCTCTCTCTCTCTCTCATTGGCGGTAATTGCTGGCCCCAGGGCCCAATCCCTTCATAAAATATTAACTTTCAAGCAGGCTACATGTAATATGTTTAGCTAGCTAATCTGCCGAGTTCCGAAAAAGGCGACGCCAACGCAAGGACGGCGGACATCGGCACCCGGAAGCTGCTCCAGCGGTGCCCAACTTGCTGGACCGAAGAGCTAATAGCGGGGACCAGGCCAGGACCATCTCCCCAAGCCAACTCCCACCAGGCTCCTCCAGATCCACATGGACCATTTATGCGCGGAAAAGTCGTTCTGCCTCTTGCTGCTTTCAAACCATTTGCACTGTTACCAGTTGTTTGTTACAGTTCGGTACATATGTATGCAGTTATTATTATCATATGTACTATTGAGCGCTGACTGCTACCGGTCATCGTGATTTACTATCCCAGGCTAATGTAGGTATATGAAAAACTACCTTCATTTCAATATTTGTAATCATACCGAGATGTGCAACCAGGAAAAGGGGTTATCTGAGGCTGGCTCCAATCACGGTCTGGTTCCAATATGATTTTTTTTTCTCCACGACCTAAAATTCAAATTGTCATGCCGCTTAGCGGCGGCACATGGGTAGACATTGTCATAACGAATCCATCGTCATCGTCTTCGGTTCGTCGTAACGCTGAATTTGATGAATAACATGTTTACCTTCGTATCCTCTACAAGGCCCACCGCCTATATTTCAGGGTTTTATCAGGCAAAACCAGTGCAAAAAAAAATCGCGCTGCTTGGAGGCGCTAAATAACAAGTACCTACCATAATATGAAAATCCACATTGACATTGCTGCAAAGGCTTAAATAAGGCGCTTTTATGTATTTGTCTACTTTTAGACTTTTGCCTGTATCAGCGCTTTATTTAAACGTTTGTTCTTACTTTTACTGGCGCTTTTAATCGCTTTGTATGTAATTATTGTATGCTGCTGTGTTTACTATACAGTATAGTTTTGTGTTTTCTCTTATTGTACCATGTGCACTAATGTAATTTGTGAATGTTTTAATTTATTGCTGCATGACTTCAACCGTAAGTGCCTACCCCTGTGGTTGTTTATTCAATAAACAAAATACAAATACAAATACACGTAGACAAAAATGGGGGTTATTTTTTCCCATTTGAACCAACCCCCAACTAAAAAATTATCGACGACGCCCCTGCGAGTTGGTATGAGATAAACGTTATATTATTTATATGTGTATATGCTACGGAATATCGCGTTTTTGTGGGGGTTTTTCTCCCCGAAAAAAAATATTTTAAGCTCGAATACTAAAATAGGGGGAACGGCCCAAATCCGCGGATGAAAAATTGGGTACTTTTTTACACACACAAAAAAAATGACCCTTCCCCCCCACACACACACACACATACACACACACACACACACACACACACACACACACACACACACACACACACACACACACACACACACACACACACACACACACACACACACACACACACACACACACACACACACACACACACACACACACACACACACACACACACACACACACACACACACGCACACGCACACGCACACGCACACGCACACGCACACGCACACGCACACGCACCCGCACCCGCACCCGCACCCGCACCCGCACCCGCACCCGCACCCGCACCCGCACCCGCACCCGCACCCGCACCCGCACCCGCACCCGCACCCGCACCCGCACCCGCACACACACACACACACACACACACACACACACACACACACACACACACACACACACACACACACACACACACACACACACACACACACACACACACACACACACACACACACACACACACACACACACACACACACACACACACACACACACACACACACACACACACACACACACACACACACACACACACACACACACACACACACACACACACACACACACACACACACACACACACACACACACACACACACACACACACACACACACACACACACACACACACACACACACACACACACACACACACACACACACACACACACACACACACACACACACACACACACACACACACACACACACACACACACACACACACACACACACACACACACACACACACACACACACACACACACACACACACACACACACACACACACACACACACACACACACACACACACACACACACACACACACACACACACACACACACACACACACACACACACACACACACACACACACACACACACACACACACACACACACACACACACACACACACACACACACACACACACACACACACACACACACACACACACACACACACACACACACACACACACACACACACACACACACACACACACACACACACACACACACACACACACACACACACACACACACACACACACACACACACACACACACACACACACACACACACACACACACACACACACACACACACACACACACACACACACACACACACACACACACACACACACACACACACACACACACACACACACACACACACACACACACACACACACACACACACACACACACACACACACACACACACACACGGAGGGATCCGCCAGTAGTCTCATATTGATTATTGGGATGCAGGCATTATTTTTGCAGTACTACAGTAGATTACAGGTACATACATACATGCACTACATCTAAAAAATGACACATTTGTGATATTGTGAGTTTTTTTTGCGATGGCGCCCCCCCCCCCCCCCCCTCCCCAAACATCAATTTGTCCGTACCACTTTTTTGGATGTGGTTGCGCCCCTGCTCTCAGCCGCCACTTTCCCACAAGTCAGGGGTAGGGTGCTTGGCAATAACATGCTGGTGAGCAGGTAATTGTATATTGATAAAGCTGAGTACAATTATGTTTCTTTTGGTTGAATTTTCCACTCCTTATGCTTATTTTTAGCCAGAATTTTCCACTCCTCACCCCAGCTCCAAAGCAACCCTAGGACCCTGTCATAGGTAGGCCTAACAAGTACAAGTAAGAGTGATAGGAATCAGAACCTTCAATTTGCTCATAAATTAAGGCCAGGGTGATACAAAGTGGAGAGGCATATCAGTTTAGGTCACTTTTTTGTAATATTGCCCCACCACCAATCGCACCCACCATCAATCGTGAATCGCACCCAACAAACCCCATTCGGGGAACACATGAGTCAATGCCACCCTAATGAGTCAGAGCCTCGGCTATCCATCGCTATACTCCGTCGATGTAAAGACGCTGGAGACCGGAAGATAGCCGAGGCTCTGGCCATTCGAGACAGACAGCCCAAACTAAATAGTCAGTTTGATACCTGGCAGCTGTTAGGACCTTGAAGTGTGTTCCTGGGGCTGGCGGTGTGACAATCTGTGGCTCCTTTGTATCGCCTAGCATAGCACTAGCATGTTAGTGCTAAAGTTGATACTCATATACTGTTTGTAAATGGCTGTAAATATGTGAGTGATGCAGCTGTGTAATTCGTTTGTTTGGCCTTTGCTCGTGTTGAGGTGGAGGGGTTCGGTTTAATGCAGGGAGAGATTTGCTGGTGTTTCACCATTGCGGCTTCATCAATTATGATGAAGCCGCAATGGTGAAGTGTTAGTTTGTATCTATCTTTGTAATTTTCGAATTTGTCTGCTTTCGAAAATGAAGCGTGAGCAAAGGCTATATAAACAATAATTATAAAGTGTGGACAATTTTCTTTTGGCGGCTTTGTATAAATAAGGGTCACGTGTCATATCGGATGGTTGAAAAACTGTGTTTGAATTGTGTTAACTCTGATGAAGCCACAATGGTGAAATATTAGTTAATATATCTCTCTTTGTAATTTTCGAATTTATCTACTTTACCATGAACAAAGACTATATAAACACGATTTATAAAACAAATATAGATCCAATTTCCAATACCACAGAACCCAAAACTTGCAAAAACATTAAGCAAAGCACAAATATTGGAAAACAGAGGAGATCCAAACAAATGCCAATGCGACAACAAAGGCAAGCTACATGCGCAGGTTTTGGCATAGCTGCACCATATCTGTCTCTTTTATTATTACTAAAGTGATGCCGTTTGGTTTTGCCTAATTTGTTTGCCTTGTGGGAAATATCAGAGTAATAGAACAACGGGTAGAACAGTATGAAATGTAACGCCCAAATGAAATAGACAAGATATAATTTTTCTGGGAATTGTTTTGTCCATTATAAATTAAAGGTATTGTTTGCTATCAATAACTTATATTTTCATAGACTAAATCTGTATTGAATTCAACTCCAGCAAATACACGAAGTAGTAGTCGAAGTAGTGTATATTTCAGTACCTGTAGTAGCATTTGGAAGCGGTCATTATTAATACCCTACGAAGTAGTAGTCGAAGTAGTGTATATTCCAGTACCAGAAGTAGTATTTGGAAGCGGACAGCGGTCGTTCCGACGTTTTTTAACCCCCCAAGCCTATTTAACCCCTTTACGCCCAGAATATCGAAAAATGGTAAATAAAACGTTGTAGCCTAGGCTTGTAGCTATCTGGTTCCGAAGTCGGATTTCAAATATATACCATAGGTTATGAGCAAGACTCGTCTGAAAATCATCGATTTAACATGGGAACCCTATGGTGTAGTAGGGTTTTAACGCCCAAACGCCCGAGTGCTGTCAACCGTTACTGGTGGGGGCTGGGAAATATGTGATATGTATTTTTACATCCCTGACCTCAGCTGTAATCAGGGGCGCAGACAGGATTTTGCGACGGGGGTGGCTAACCGAAGTGGGCCCCTTAGCATTGGCTGATGGGCCCCCTAAAACAAATTATGGACTTGAGATGCTCGCTTTCTGAGGCTAAATTGGGCTTTATCAGGCCTGAAATGGGCTCTTTCTGAGTCCACGATGGGACCCTTTCCGACCCGAGATGGGACCCTCTGAGACGCGACAGGGGACAGTGGCGGATCCAAGAGGGGGGGAGGTCATGACCCTCCCCCTTGGGCCATGGGGGCACCACCGCGCCGGGGCACCAGGGGCACCACCACAATAAAACAAAAAAAATCCGCGCCGCTACGCGGCGCAAATAATTCAGTGTTCTTTGAACCAAGGACACCACCGGGCCGTGGGCGCACCACCGCACCTTGGGGGCACCACCGCGCCGGGGCACCAGGGGCAACAGGGGCACCACCGCAGCGTCGGTGTACCAGGGGCACCACCGCGCCGGTGAACCAAGGGCACCACCGTGCCGGTGTGTCAGGGGCACCATCGTGACGGTAGGCGGCACTGTGGGGCGAGAGGGAACTCCAAAACACCGGGGCACTGTGCCTCCTTGAATCAAGGAGGGAAAACAATGGTCTGGTGCCGCCATGAAATCACAAGCATTGGTCGCTGGAAGAAAACAAATCGCGAAATGATCCTAAATTAAAATTGCTAAATTATGCCAAAAAATGTCCCTTCATGCCTCCCGTCCCTTGGCTATGAAGGGGCACCAACGTGCCTTTATACCAGAGGCAACAACGTATCGGACTCGAGGGGCCCTGAGGGCCCCCAATTTGGCTGATACATATAGATTATAGAACCTTTCGATGTTTTAGGGCCTAGTTATCTAAGAAGAAAACAAATCGCGAAATGATCCTAAATTAAAATCGCGAAATGATCCTAAATTAAAATTGCTAAATTATGCCAAAAAATGTCCCTTCATGCTTCCCGTCCCCAATTACAGTCAATTACAAATGCTTTAGCCCCCGACAAACACAAAATGAAGCAAAAAATTCCGCGCCGCCAATCAGTGTTCTTTTCCAGTACAAAAGGGTCTAATATAGACTACACACTGGCGGCCGCAGGGGGGGGGGAGATGCAACTTGTCTTTTGACACCACCTTTTGCTCCAGGCATATTTCCTCGTTTTGACCCTGCATGCTGGTTCCAATAGCAAAACTTAGTTCTCCAACCCGCTCAAAACCTTAAAAAAACGCAATAATAGTTATCGCATGCATAAGATTTACTGCTCGTAAAAAACGGCTCCCCCCCCCCCCCCCCCTGGTCACAAAACTCGAATTCTCTCTTGGTCAATTCTTCATCGGCCGTCGGCCAATTATTCATCGGCCGTATGGGGTCGCTTTTGACTGTACAAATAATATATTTTAACACCATCCGCGGCACTTTAAATGATAGAAAGGGTACGACTGATATTGCAAATACCTATAGCCAACGTTGTCAATACAAAAAAAATGTTTGAAATATGGGCACCCTCAAAATATAGTGGACCAAATCCGTTGAGTTTTCAGATTTGGTTATAGGTAGGGGCGCCACTGCAATTGATGACCCCCCCCCCTTGAAGATTTTCTGGATCCGCCCCCGACGGGGGTGCTTTAGCCCCCGTACTATTTACCACTCCCCCCGCTCAACAACTTTCGCTGACGGCGCTCTCATGTGCGAGTATGGCTCCCTTTTTTCGAAATTTGTAGCGAAATTCGAAACACGAAACCAAACTAGAAACCTAGATCCCCAGCACCGGTTGAACCTGAGCAGAGACGTAGCCAAGGGGGGGGGGGCACGGGGTCATTCCCCCCCCCCCCTTCCTTCCCCCCTCACCCCCTGAGTAAACAAATGTATAATAGATAAAATGCGACCTGCTGACGACCCGATCCCCCTCCCCTGGCTGAGGAGCAAAATTTGATTCCACTACTGACGCCCCCCCCCCTCCTGATACAAATTATGGATACGTGCCTGAACCTGAGTTGAGCCCCCCCCCCCCCCCCCCCAACTGATTTTGCGAAACTACGCCCCTGACCCGCAATGCACTAACAACTAACTAACGCGTGCTGTCAGTCTGCGACAGGGATCATACCACAGCGCCGAGCACACGCACATAGACAGAAGTAATCAAGCGGAGCTGTAAAGTTTAACAACTCACACTCAGCCATCTGCGTCGGGGATTGTTTTAGTACACACGGCCGCGCTGCCGGCACGTGTGGGCTGGACGTCACCATGCTATTACCGCGCGAACACGCTCACACATTTCACACGTTTACAACCTTTCATACATTCTACGCGATTCCGTTTACCACCCGACGAACGGCCAACACTTTGCCGTTTCTCGAACATGCACAGTGAACACACTACACCGTAGGCCTGGTCGGCCCACATCACCACTGACGTCCATCAGTGTATGGCTGCCGGCCCATGACGGCCCATGCAAGAGCACCTTTCGCGGACCGGGCCAGGCGCTCCCAAGCACCGCCGGTGAGGTGACGCCGTCGGGAGGAGCGACCACTCGGTGCCGCGCTGTGGCAGCACATCGGCGGCCTGTCGCTGATCCCAGAGACGGATCGAGTCCTGAGAGTCGTCCTGCTCGTCGGTCTGCACCAGGCTGTTTGAGGTCACCTCGACCGCCTGCGTGTCAGCGGCGGCGGCGGTGGCGCTGCAGTGCCGCTGCACGGGGTGCTGCTCCTTCTTCTGCAGCAGACTCGGGTCCAGCCCAGCCGACTCGGGTGGCCGGCCCGGTCGCAAATTCCCGAAGTATAATGATCATTCGCACTCGGAATTAGAGATGACGTCATAGCTGCTGGGAGAGTCCATTATACCACCGGGGAAGGTAGGCACCTCCCTAAATGGGATGCTGTGCCGCGAAAATAATCGAAGCGATCGCTGTGTGATGCGCTTAGCCTCGATGCGCACCATTTGAAACATATAGATTATTATCGTTACGGCGCGGTCTTCAGGCAGAAGTGTATTTGATCTCCGTTTACATGTTGTCAGATCGGTAGAAAACAGTAGGTAGGTACCTATATTCGGCGTCTGTATGATATTATGTTGCTTTGTTCATACTTGAAAACAGGCGGGCGACCAAAATAGCAAATGTTAGACAATTATGCCCTGAATATTTCGATAATACGTATTTATATCGATCACACAGTGGCGGATCCAGGGGGGCCGTAGGGGCTGAAGCCCCCTGCCTTAGAAAACGGCGCCCTCGGGCATCCCGGCGCCGGGATGCCCGAGGGCGCCGTTTTTGTGCCCGAGGGCGCCGCGGCGCCATTTTTGTATAGGATTTGCCGGCGCCGAAGGCGCCGTAGCGTTTTCGGGAGGCCGCCAGGGCGCCCTTGCGTCTACCAACAGCATCGTAGCACTCTTGGAAGGCACCCTGGCACCCTCAGAAGACATCTTGCCGCCCTCACAACGCATTATGCCGCCCTCGGAAGGTACATCGCCGCCCTCGGAAGGCATTATGCCGCCCTCGGAAGGCACCATGCCGCCCCCGTCACCGAGGAAATATGCCGCCCTCAGGCCTGAAGCCCCCTGCCTTAGAAAATCCTGGATCCGCCCCTGCGATCACATACGTAAGATTAGAAGGTAAGGCCGTTTAATTTTAAATACAGGGTAGGTACGTGATCGGCAATACACCATGGTATGGGGATTTTCCGGTTTTCATTCGATACATACGTAATTTTCCACCCAGAGATTCCAGGAAACGAGCACGGAGCAAGTCAGTTCAGTTGACATGTGCGACAACTGTCTGTTGAGAAAGCAGAAAACGCGTTTATATTTCAACCTCGGTTTTCTATTACCTGTCGAGGCGCGCCAAAAGAAGTTAATAGCAACTTTGAAAGACATGTATTTTTTCACGCACTACACTTGAACACTCCACCATGCACAGTACACACGATATCGTACATGACAGGGTATGTAGGGAGACTGTGACGTCACATCCTAGTGAATTCGACCAATCAAATGAATTGGTGCGAATGGTCGCTATACTTCGGGAATTTGCGGTCCGGTCGCTTCCGCAGCTATTTAGCGCCCGGCTCCTGCTCCGCGTCCGTGGTGACGTCATCGTCGGCGCGCCCGCTTCCGTCTGGCGGGCGGCGGCCGGCCCGGCTCGGCGGTGACAGCAGCGCATGCCAGCAGCACCTGGTTGCACGGCTCGGCAGCCGTGGTGCCGACGTGCTTCTCGTCTGTCGACCCTGGCGTGCTGTTCGTCGCAGAACGGCGTGGGAACACAAGTTTTCCACCGTGAAGGAGAGCGTGGTGTCTCCTCCCGCAGTTTTCGGTCCCGCACACCGCACCACACGGCCACCCGGCGCTCACGTGAAAACGCGCCAGGCAGTTAAAGCAGAGCCCTGTTTTACCGGCGAACACGGCTCGCTCGTCCACACTCAGTGCCGTGAACATATCACAGCACTGGATGTCGTGCTCCTGTCCACACATGAGGCACGCGTCGCGACTCGCAGCTGACGGCTTTATGGTCCCGGCGTCCGCTGACTTTATGGCCGTACCGCGGGCCGCGGGCGCCGTCGCGGTGGTAAACACGTGCCTGGGCTGCGGCCTGCCCTCGTGAGGATTAACCTCGACCTTGGGCGCCTGCCTGAGGTCCGCCTGGCTCACCGCGACCCGACCGGCTGCGACGTGACGACGTAGCCAGCCGTCGAGGTCCACGAGTGGGGCGAGCGATGCTGTGTTGCACCACGTGCTCGCCCCACTTCCACGCCAGGTTGGTAGGGAGCTTCCCGGCCACCGCCGTCACGTTACTGGCAGCGGCGAAGTCCGCCTCGTAGTGGAGGAACTGCAGTACGCTCACTGCGGCGCGTAGGTCTCGAGAGTTCAGTGAGAGCCTGGAGATCGCCGTCCCTCACTGTTCGTGCCGTCAGAATCTTTCTCATATTGGCTTCAATGACGCGTGATGGATCGCCGAACTCTCTTCCAGCTCTCACAGTGTGGCGTTGTACAGGCTGGCGTCACACATCATACCCCGCACTGCCTCCCTGGCCGGCCCGCACCGAACTCCTCTTCCAGCTCTCGCAGTGTGGCGTTGTACAGGCTGGCGTCACACATCATACCCCGCACTGCCTCCCTGGCCGGCCCGCACCGAACTCCTCTTCCAGCTCTCGCAGTGCGGCGTTATACAGGCTGGCGTCACACATCATACCCCGCACTGCCTCCCTGGCCGGCCCGCACCGAACTCCTCTTCCAGCTCTCGCAGTGCGGCGTTATACAGGCTGGCGTCACACATCATACCCCGCACTGCCTCCCTGGCCGGCCCGCACCGAACTCCTCTTCCAGCTCTCGCAGTGCGGCGTTATACAGGCTGGCGTCACACATCATACCCCGCACTGCCTCCCTGGCCGGCCCGCACCGAACTCCTCTTCCAGCTCTCGCAGTGCGGCGTTATACAGGCTGGCGTCACACATCATACCCCGCACTGCCTCCCTGGCCGGCCCGCACCGAACTCCTCTTCCAGCTCTCGCAGTGCGGCGTTGTACAGGCTGGCGTCACACATACCCCGCACTGCCTCCCTGGCCGGCCCGCACCGAACTCCTCTTCCAGCTCTCGCAGTGCGGCGTTGTACAGGCTGGCGTCACACATCATACCCCGCACTGCCTCCCTGGCCGGCCCGCACCGAACTCCTCTTCCAGCTCTCGCAGTGCGGCGTTATACAGGCTGGCGTCACACATCATACCCCGCACTGCCTCCCTGGCCGGCCCGCACCGAACTCCTCTTCCAGCTCTCGCAGTGTGGCGTTATACAGGCTGGCGTCACACATCATACCCCGCACTGCCTCCCTCTGGCCGGCCCGCACCGAACTCCTCTTCCAGCTCTCGCAGTGCGGCGTTATACAGGCTGGCGTCACACATCATACCCCGCACTGCCTCCCTGGCCGGCCCGCACCGAACTCCTCTTCCAGCTCTCGCAGTGTGGCGTTATACAGGCTGGCGTCACACATCATACCCCGCACTGCCTCCCTGGCCGGCCCGCACCGAACTCCTCTTCCAGCTCTTGCAGTGCGACGTTATACAGGCTGGCGTCACACATCATACCCCGCACTGCCTCCCTGGCCGGCCCGCACCGAACTCCTCTTCCAGCTCTCGCAGTGCGGCGTTATACAGGCGGGCGTCACACATCATACCCCGCACTGCCTCCCTGGCCGGCCCGCACCGAACTCCTCTTCCAGCTCTCGCAGTGTGGCGTTATACAGGCTGGCGTTACACATCATACCCCGCACTGCCTCCCTGGCCGGCCCGGTCAGGTGGGACTGCAGGTATGTCAATCGTTCGATGTCTGTAATGTCTTCCCTGTCGTGCACCAACGCTCTGATCAGCGCGATCCATCGCGGCCATTCGAGCGCCGACCCACTGAACTTCTCCAGTGTTATTATCGGCAACTGAGGAGCGGCCGGCGCGATCCATCGCGGCCATTCGAGCGCCGACCCACTGAACTTCTCCAGTGTTATTCTCGGCAGCTGAGACGCGGCCGACGGACGCACGGTTGCGAGCGGGTACGGTTGGCCCCACTGAACTTCTCCAGTGATATTCTCGGCAGCTGAGGAGCGGCCGACGGACGCATGGTTGCGAGCGAGTACGGTTGGCGGCTCGCAGTTGCAGGCGCGAGAGCGCGACGTTAGCTGGCGTTGCATCCACCGGTCGCAGCTGCGGTTGCAGCTGGCCCAACCGGTTTCTGGTACATGCTACGACATCGTCTGGCTGTGACAGCTCGTGTAGCTGCCGAGGTGGCTCGAACGGAGCTCGATCGGATCGGAGCTGGCCAGGTGGCGCGTCGCCGCCTGCGGGCAGAGAGAGAGAGAGAGAGAGAGAGAGAGAGAGAGAGAGAGAGAGAGAGAGAGAGAGCGAGAGCGAGAGCGAGAGCGAGAGCGAGAGCGAGAGCGAGAGCGAGAGCGAGAGCGAGAGCGAGAGCGAGAGCGAGAGCGAGAGCGAGAGCGAGAGCGAGAGCGAGAGCGAGAGCGAGAGCGAGAGCGAGAGCGAGAGCGAGAGCGAGAGCGAGAGCGAGAGCGAGAGCGAGAGCGAGAGCGAGAGCGAGAGCGAGAGCGAGAGCGAGAGCGAGAGCGAGAGCGAGAGCGAGAGCGAGAGCGAGAGCGAGAGCGAGAGCGAGAGAGAGAGAGAGAGAGAGAGAGAGAGAGAGAGAGAGAGAGAGAGAGAGACGTCTGGCTGTGACAGCTCGTGTAGCTGCAGAGGTGGCTCGAACGGAGCTTGATCCGATCGGAGCTAGTCAGGTGGCGCGTCGCCGCCTGCGGGCAGAAACCCGGCTTCCTCCTGCTCCAGCATCTCGACCTCCAGTCGGCGACGCTCCGCTTCATCTTGAAGCTCCTGGGCTTCGAGAGCCGCCTGGGTCTCCGCCTGCCGCCGAGCCAACTCCGCCTGTTGCCGGGCCAGCTCCGTCTGCAGCCGGGACAGCTCCGCCTGCGTCTCCGCCTGCTGCCGGGCCAGCTCCGCCTGCGTCTCCGCCTGCTGCCGGGCCAGCTCCGCCTGCGTCTCCGCCTGCTGCCGGGCCAGCTCCGCCTGCGTCTCCGCCTGCTGCCGGGCCAGCTCCGCCTGCGTCTCCGCCTGCTGCCGGGCCAGCTCCGCCTGCGTCTCCGCCTGCTGCCGGGACAGCTCCGCCTGCGTCTCCGCCTGCTGCCGGGCCAGCTCCGCCTGCGTCTCCGCCTGCTGCCGGGCCAGCTCCGCCTGCGTCTCCGCCTGCTGCCGGGCCAGCTCCGCCTGCGTCTCCGCCTGCTGCCGGGCCAGCTCCGCCTGCGTCTCCGCCTGCTGCCGGGCCAGCTCCGCCTGCGTCTCCGCCTGCTACCGGGCCAGCTCCGCCTGAGTCTCCGCCTGCAGCCGGGCCAGCTCCTCCTTGGTCGCTGCCGCGCGCTGGCCCTGCTCAGCTTGGAGCTTGCTTAGCGCAGCTCGACGGCGAGCTTCGCTGAGGTTCGACGACACTAAGCTAGCGCCTGCTTCACTCCGAGTGCGATAACTCGTCCTTGCACTCCGTTCGGATCTCGCATCTCCACAGTCTCGCAGCTTTCCGTCAGACATCATTGTCCAGTCACCGCGAACGTCACGTGACCGGCTCTGTTCGTCCATTTACACTAGTTCACTCGCAATTATCCGGCCCGGGAGACCAAATGTTCGTGAAAACCGTTCGTAGAATTCCGTGAGACCATCGGCGGCAATAGAGTTGAAAGACTTGTTGAAGAGTAGATGATTCTATTGCGACAAATATGAAACAGATGACAGGAAAAAGCGTTGAGTGGCGGCGTCGAACGTGTGGCCGCACACTCCGGATACGTCGCAGACTGCGTCAGTCGCGTAATCGATGAGTGGCGGCGTCGAACGTCTCGCCGCACACTTCGAGTACGTTGGCGGCTGCATCAGCCGCGTAATCGGCGGAGTCTGGTCGTCGACTGCCCCGTGTCGCGGCGCCGTCCCGGCCCTCGTGCGCGACATCGCACGTGGTTGCGGAAACCAGGACAGCGGACACGTGGGCGCGAGAGTCGAAGTATCGCACACGTGGTGCCATAAACGGCGACAGGGAGAGCATACAGCGGTGGGGCGGCAAAGGCGCGTTTTCTCGCTAACATGTGGGTTCTTTTACAAGGCAACCGCACGCAGACGCGAAATGATCAGGGAGATACCTTCACGGGATGAAAAAATAGATGTCATACTATTTCTGATTCCAGATTCGAATTCCTCATGAAAAACTGATCAGGATAGTTTTTTTTGCAGTGAAACAAAAACACGGATTTTGGACTGGTTTTGTCCGCGAAACCGGTCCAAAGTCCGAAACCCTGTCATATGTAGACCGATATAGCGAACTTATCGGAACACCCATATATTACCAAAATAATCCACAGTGAATTACACTCCAGCAAATCAAACATTGTCAACACATGCGTAAGCTATATCAGTCTCACACAGTGCTCCGCGCATTTGCTATCTGGCACGGACACGTTGCGCCGTCACTCATGGAAAACATAGCCGGACATTGCCCCCCCCCCCCCCCATCAGGGCGGTGAGTTACATTAAAGTTTGAAATACTTGACCACGGTTCACGGGACAGCAGCTTCCAGATGGCACCAGCGTAACTGGCGCATATGTTCTCAAGAATGCGACAAGGGGCCAAAATACACAAGGGATCCCGCAATTCCAGTTTAGCGGCAGAATTGAGTGGCGAAGGTGTAACGTGCTCGTAAATTGGAACACGGTCGCCCAGCCCCCGTCATCATCTGACCTGTGTGTGGCCGCTGCCTCCGGCCGCAGGTCATTCCGGTGATAGGAAACATAGACCGCTGCAGCGATTCGAACCCACCTTGCCAGGGTGGTCAAGTTTCCAGCCCGACGGTCTAACGACTGAGCCACGTGGGCGGACACATTCACCATAACATTCAAATATGTCAAACTGCAGATCCCGCCATACTTTTCGCTTTCAGCTGCAACGCTGCACCCGGCCACTTTTGCAAGCTCGTTACACTCGTTAAAGGAAACTGTTCACCTTGTTTTTTGTTTAATATATACCGTACCACAAGTATCCGTCCTCGGCTCCCATCGCTGATTGGCTGATGTGTTGCCCTTATAAGAGACACGGAGAGGGATTTCCTTGACAGATTGCTTGATAGTTGGCAGTAAGGGTCATTTTGAGTTTTAAAAAAACACGAATATAACTTTGGTTTGGGCCATAGATGGATATCTGTGGAGAAAAAGTAAGTTTCTCTTTGTGTGACACGTGACGTCATACAACGCCAGTGGGTGGACCTGACCTGACTCTGGCTCCGCCTGCCGTCTACTACAGTCTCTGACAAGGGGCCGCCGCGCCGCCCGGGCGGCTGCGCGGATATACGCGAGGCGTCGTGATCAGAGACTACGTGCCAGAGAGTGTATACAAAACCCCGATGTAACGTCAACAAATCAGCCAATCAGCGATGAGAGTACGATGGTACGGTACATATTAAACGCTGAGAAGGTGGACTATTTCCTTGAATACTCATTGCTGCCACTTCAGCATCATACTATGGTAACCTGTAAACTGTCGTCACAAGACGCTGGCAATATTTGGACACAGTCACATACATATGACATATAAATGTCAATATTGCAATTACAATAACCACAGTCGAGACACGCCTCGGTATGTACCTCAGTCCTACGCTACTGTGCCGGACGCCAGAACAGCACACTCCGCACTGGACTAACCCCAATCTCCATCCGCCGCCAACTTATGTACACTTTATACACATACACCACCTAAAACACATACATCTCAACCACCAAAATACTTCATATAAAAGCCGACTGCGCCGTCCGAGCATTCAGCCACAGCAGTGGATCGTGCAGTCACATCAGGTAGGCCTGTGAGTGTGCTCACTCCATCCAGCACAGCACGGCGCGGTACAGCTTCCCCCCCCCCCCCCCGCCCCGGCGCCGCTCACCGCCGGCGGGCCGGCTCCACCACGATGGTGCCCGCCAGCAGGTCGTACGGCGTCCGGTTGTGGTCCAGGTAGAACACCGTCACGAACATGGGGAAGAAGAAGGTGACGCTGACGTTCTTGATGATGCTGCGGAGGAGGGCGCGCGCCAGGCCGATGTCACCAGCCGGCGCCAGCACCACGTGATCGTCTAGAGACGGTGCTACCCAGTCGCAGCGTACCACCCGTACGCCGACCAGATACTTGCCCGGTGTGGCGCCGCCCACCATCCCCCAGCCACCGCCGCGCAGACACAGCGCCTGGAACAGGTCACGGAGGTCACAAACAGAGGTCACAACGCGGTAACACAGTGGTCACACGACGTCACAAGGCATCCCACAGCATCACACGGCAGTAACACAGTGTCATACGGCGTCACACAGTCATGTCAGGTCCGTCAGGTCCGTCAGACCGTGGACAGCGGACTGACAGCGGACCGACAGCGGACTGTCAGCGGACCGTCAGCGGACCGTCAGCGGACCGTCAGCGGACCGTCAGCGGACCGTCAGCGGACCGTACCCAGCAGCGCCGGTCGTCGGCGGCGTATCCAGCCCCGCCAGCGTGGGCGGATGGTGCCTTCATCAGCAGCGCCGTCGGCCGACGGTCACCCGGGGGAAATGCATTGGAACGCGGCCGCGCCGTTCAGCACCACAGAGGCCCACCATTCATCGCGCGAGCAGCGCGGCCAGTCCGAGGTCGCCGTCGGCGGGCCCAGCAGTCAGTCCAGCGACCCAGCCGGTCACTGAGCGCCGAAGCAGACTAGGTACTATTGGTTCCAAAATAAGCGTCCCGCTGGGTTAGACGACAGTCTGTAGTGAATACCTGCATTCTCGCCAGTCCCGGTCGGTCTGGGAGGTAGGCTGTCCGACAGTCTCTAGTGCTCGGCGGGACAGCCTATACAGCTTGGCTACACTGACGCTACACTGCCTGTATAGGCTGTTCCGCGCAGCATTGTTGTGCACCGTACAGCCCAACCTTTCAGGCGGTTCAAAACGGCCGGTATTCACTACAAATTAACTGCTGTGCTGGCCAACCCAGCGGGACGCTTATTTTGGAACCAATAGTACCACCGCGCTAATCAAACTCGTCTCATCTCAACGCCGCGCAGGTCTCAGACCAGTACAGCTGGGGACGATCTGAGGCATTATATTAAGTAGGTCCCAATTGGCATTTTAGCCGCGGCGGTTCCTCCTCCAGCGACGCGTCGTGGCGGCGGCCGTTCGTTATGAGATCTGTCATCAGCTGCATTACTGGAGCCCCGCTCGGCTTATCTAGCCGACGATTGGCGGCATCGGGGCGTGCTGTGACCCCAGAGAAAGCGAGCATTGATGAGTTTGTTTGCAAGACAGTCCGCGCGGAGGGAGGCATATCATTGATGAGTTTGTTTGCTAGACAGTCCGCGCGGAGGGAGGCATATCATTGAGATGAGTTTGTTTGCAAAACAGTCCGCGCGGAGGAAGGCATATCATTGATGAGTTTGTTTGCTCGACAGTCCGCGCGGAGGAAGGCATATCATTGATGAGTTTGTTTGCGAGACAGTCCGCGCGGAGGGAGGCATATCATTGATGAGTTTGTTTGCTCGACAGTCCGCGCGGAGGAAGGCATATCATTGATGAGTTTGTTTGCTAGACAGTCCGCGCGGAGGGAGGCATATCATTGAGATGAGTTTGTTTGCTAGACAGTCCGCGCGGAGGGAGGCATATCATTGAGATGAGTTTGTTTGCAAGACAGTCCGCGCGGAGGGAAGCATATCATTGATAAGTTTGTTTGAGAGACAGTCAGCGCGGAGGGAGGCATATCATTGATGAGTTTGTTTGCAAGACGCGGAGGGAGGCATATCATTGATGAGTTTGTTTGCGAGAGTCAGCGCGGAGGGAAGCATATCATTGATGAGTTTGTTTGCGAGACAATCCGCGCGGAGGGAGGCATATCATTGATGAGTTTGTTTGCGAGACAGTCAGCGCGGAGGGAAGCATATCATTGATGAGTTTGTTTGCGAGACAATCCGCGCGGAGGGAGGCATATCATTGATGAGTTTGTTTGCGAGACAATCCGCGCGGAGGGAGGCAGGGGTCGGTGGCAGCTGATGTTTAGCAGCGTCCCGCAGACTGACGAGTCCCTCCCTGTCTGGTGGGGACGGTGCGCGTCCCTCCCTGTTTGGTGGGCGTTCTTCCCTGTCTGGAGAGGGCGGTGGGCGTCCCTCCCTGTCTGGTGGGGCGTCCCTCCCTGTCTGGTGGGGCGTTCTTCCCTGTCTGGAGAGGGCGGTGGGCGTCCCTCCCTGTCTGTTGGGGCGTCCCTCCCTGTCTGGTGGGGCGTCCCTCCCTGTCTGGTGGGGCGTCCCTCCTTGTCTGGTGGGGCGTTCTTCCCTGTCTGGAGAGGACGGTGGGTGTCCCTCCCTGTCTGGAGAGGACGATGGGTGTCCCTCCCTGTCTGGATAGGACGGTGGGCGTCCTTCCCTGTCTGGAGAGGACGCTGGGCGTCCCTCCCTGTCTGGAGAGGACGATGGGCGTCCCTCCCTGTCTGGAGAGGACGATGGGCGTCCCTCCCTGTCTGGAGAGGACGGTGGGCGTCCCTCCCTGTCTGGAGAGGACGGTGGGCGTCCCTCCCTGTTTGGAGAGGACGATGGGCGTCCCTCCCTGTCTGGAGAGGACGGTGGGCGTCCCTCCCTGTCTGGAGAGGACGGTGAGCGTCCCTCCGTCTCGTGGGGCGTTCTTCCCTGTCTGGAGAGGACGGTGGTCGTCCCTCCCTGTCTGGTGAGGACGATGGGCGTCCCTCCCTGTCTGGAGACGATGATGGGCGTCCCTCCCTGTCTGGAGAGGACGGTGGGCATCCCTCCCTGTCTGGAGAGGACGGTGAGCGTCCCTCTCTGTCTGGTGGGGTGTTCTTCCCTGTCTGGAGAGGACGGTGGGCGTCCCTCCCTGTCTGGAGAGGACGGTGGGCGTCCCTCCCTGTCTGGAGAGGACGATGGGTGTCCCTCCCTGTCTGGTGAGGACGGTGGGCGTCCCTTCCTGTCTGGAGAGGACGATGGGTGTCCCTCCCTGTCTGGAGAGGACGATGGGCGTCCCTCCCTGTCTGGAGAGGACGGTGGGCGTCCCTCCCTGTCTGGTGGGGTGTTCTTCCCTGTCTGGAGAGGACGGTGGGCGTCCCTCCCTGTCTGGAGAGGACGGTGGGCGTCCCTCCCTGTCTGGAGAGGACGATGGGTGTCCCTCCCTGTCTGGAGAGGACGGTGGGCGTCCCTCCCTGTCTGGAGAAGACGGTGGGCGTCCCTCCCTGTCTGGTGAGGACGGTGGGTGTCCCTCCCTGTCTGGTGAGGACGATGGGTGTCCCTCCCTGTCTGGAGAGGACGGTGGGCGTCCCTCCCTGTCTGGAGAGGACGGTGGGCGTCCCTCCCTGTCTGGTGGGGTGTGCTTCCCTGTCTGGAGAGGACGGTGGGCGTCCGTCCCTGTCTGGAGAGGACGGTGGGCGTCCCTCCCTGTCTGGAGAGGACGATGGGTGTCCCTCCCTGTCTGGAGAGGACGGTGGGCGTCCCTCCCTGTCTGGTGGGGTGTGCTTCCCTGTCTGGAGAGGACGGTGGGCGTCCGTCCCTGTCTTGAGAGGACGGTGGGCGTCCCTCCCTGTCTGGAGAGGACGATGGGTGTCCCTCCCTGTCTGGTGAGGACGGTGGGCGTCCCTTCCTGTCTGGAGAGGACGATGGGTGTCCCTCCCTGTCTGGAGAGGACGATGGGCGTCCCTCTCTGTCTGGAGAGGACGGTGGGCGTCCCTCCCTGTCTGGTGGGGTGTTCTTCCCTGTCTGGAGAGGACGGTGGGCGTCCCTCCCTGTCTGGAGAGGACGGTGGGCGTCCCTCCCTGTCTGGAGAGGACGGTGGGCGTCCCTCCCTGTCTGGAGAGGACGATGGGTGTCCCTCCCTGTCTGGAGAGGACGGTGGGCGTCCCTCCCTGTCTGGAGAGGACGGTGGGCGTCCCTCCCTGTCTGGTGAGGACGGTGGGTGTCCCTCCCTGTCTGGTGAGGACGATGGGTGTCCCTCCCTGTCTGGAGAGGACGATGGGCGTCCCTCCCTGTCTGGAGAGGACGGTGGGCGTCCCTCCCTGTCTGGTGGGGTGTTCTTCCCTGTCTGGAGAGGACGGTGGGCGTCCCTCCCTGTCTGGAGAGGACGGTGGGCGTCCCTCCCTGTCTGGAGAGGACGATGGGTGTCCCTCCCTGTCTGGAGACGACGGTGGGCGTCCCTCCCTGTCTGGAGAGGACGGTGGGCGCCCCTCCCTGTCTGGAGAGGACGATGGGTGTCCCTCCCTGACTGGAGAGGACGGTGGGCGTCCCTCCCTGTCTGGAGAGGACGGTGGGCGTCCATCCCTGTCTGGTGAGGACGGTGGGTGTCCCTCCCTGTCTGGTGAGGACGATGGGTATCCCTCCCTCTCTGGAGAGGACGGTGGGCGTCCCTCCCTGTCTGGTGAGGACGGTGGGCGTCCCTCCCTGTCTGGAGAGGACGATGGGCGTCCCTCCCTGTCTGGAGAGGACGGTGGGCGTCCCTCCCTGTCTGGAGAGGACGGTAGGCGTCCCTCCCTGTCTGGTGAGGACGGTGGGTGCCCCTCCCTGTCTGGTGATGACGGTGGACGTCCCTCCCTGTCTGGTGAGGACGATGGGTGTCCCTCCCTGTCTGGAGAGGACGGTGGGCGTCCCTCCCTGTCTGGTGAGGACGGTGGGTGTCCCTCCCTGTCTGGAGAGGACGGTGGGTGTCCCTCCCTGTCTGGAGAGGACGATGAGTGTCCCTCCCTGTCTGGTGAGGACGGTGGTGTCCCTCCCTGTCTGGAGAGGACGATGGGCGTCCCTCCCTGTCTGGTGAGGACGGTGGGTGTCCCTCCCTGTCTGGTGAGGACGGTGGGCGTCCCTCCCTGTCTGGAGAGGACGATGGGTGTCCCTCCCTGTCTGGTGAGGACGATGGGTGTCCCTCCCTGTCTGGTGAGGACGGTGGGTGTCCCTCCCTGTCTGGAGAGGACGGTGGGCGTCCCTCCCTGTCTGGAGAGGACGATGGGTGTCCCTCCCTGTCTGGTGAGGACGGTGGGCGTCCCTCCCTGTCTGGTGAGGACGGTGGGCGTCCCTCCCTGTCTGGAGAGGACGATGGGTGTCCCTCCCTGTCTGGTGAGGACGATGGGTGTCCCTCCCTGTCTGGTGAGGACGGTGGGTGTCCCTCCCTGTCTGGAGAGGACGATGGGTGTCCCTCCCTATCTGGTGAGGACGGTGGGCGTCCCTCCCTGTCTGGAGAGGACGGTGGGTGTCCCTCCCTGTCTGGTGAGGACGGTGGGCGTCCCTCCCTGTCTGGAGAGGACGGTGGGTGTCCCTCCCTGTCTGATGAGGACGGTGGGCGTCCCTCCCTGTCTGGTGAGGACGGTGGGCGTCCCTCCATGTCTGGTGAGGACGGTGGGCGTCCCTCCCTGTCTGGAGAGGACGGTGGGTGTCCCTCCCTGTCTGGAGAGGACGGTGGGCGTCCCTCCCTGTCTGGAGAGGACGGTGGGTGTCCCTCCCTGTCTGGAGAGGACGGTGGGCGTCCCTCCCTGTCTGGAGAGGACGGTGGGTGTCCCTCCCTGTCTGGAGAGAACGGTGGGCGTCCCTCCCTGTCTGGAGAGGACGGTGGGCGTCCCTTCCTGTCTGGTGAGGACGGTTCATCACCCTCGGCGGTACTCAGACAGCCCGGCGCGGTACATTAGCGTATGTGATAGAGTGCTGACTGTCACCGCTATCTGTGCTAACTAGCAGAGCAGGTGACTGATTGTACGGCCACGTTATGACACCCAGTAATGCATAATAATGGTCATCTAAGCGATCCACAAGCACGTCTGTGGTCAGTCACGCGAATGGACACCTTTGCCGGAACACCACCAAGTTGCATTCCTTTTGTTGAATCAAGTGGGATAGCGCTTTTTTGAGGCTCATAATGCATAATAGAGTAAATAAAAACCACAGCCTCATACTATGTAATATATTAATAACAAATTAAACAACAGAGACAAAGTGTCTCTTTTGTTATTTTTTTAATTAATATATTACATAGTATGAGGCTGTTGTTTTTATTTACTCTATTAAGGTTCATTCCGGCAAAGTTTCTGTCTGCGTTGTGTGCATACTAAGCAAACATAATAATAATAGCGTGCCAGGTCAGGCAGTGCTAGTTCGCTATGGCGTGAAGCACTTTGTAAAATGGACAAGCAGCAAAAAAAACGCTACATAAAACGTAAAAAGACGGTCACAAGTAAGATTGATAGGATACGAAAACTGAGAGACACAGCAAGAAATGGATGAGCAATAGCTATTGCCGCCAGCGTCCTGCCTCGCATGTCACGTGACCGACCGGCCGCCGAAGACAGCAAAAGGCGGTCGGGTGGGTGGTCAGCTTTACGCCGATCCGCCCGTCGGCCCACACGCCGTCCACACCATCAGTCAGTTTCGACAGGCAATACATTCTCAAGATAGCCAGCAGTGTGCAGTGTCAGGCTAGTAGCCAGCGAGGCGTGCAATGCCTACCATCAGTTGACATAAACACTACTTATCCACTTCTACTAATTAATGGCGGACAAAACAAGGCGAATAGATAAGTCAATTCAGGCTATACCTCTTCGAAATGCACTTGCAAGGCACCTCGAAATGCAGGAAATGCACTTACACGAACAGTGTCTTAACCCTCGCCCTACGGGAGCTTTTTCACCTTCGCCCTACGGGAGGAGATCCTAAAAAGACCCCTCCCCCTGTTAACTTCCAAACCAAGCAACATAGAGCAACGCGGTAAGAACCAACATGTTGCCCGTCATGTTTGAAATCTAACAATATGAAATTTTTAGGTTTCGGGTCAACGAGTGACCTTCCAGGTCAAATGAATGACCTCGATCGACCACGTCCAGAACAGCGATTTTGCTGTCAGAAAACCTCAAAATGAGAAATTAATAAATGTAAATAAAAAGGCATTTGCCTAGACCAGTTTTGTCTCAGAAATACAGAAAAGGTAATAATTTATTCGTATCTGGTAAAAAAAAAGAAGTTATTAAAAAAAAATGACGTCATGAATTGCTTACAATTAGGGAGACATCACTCGGTCAAAAATAGAGATATTTCTTTGAAATTTGGTTTGAGTATTGTCCATACTCTGTTCTCTCACATATATTCAGTTTTTTTTTAAAAACATCCTGGAAAATGTTGATTTTGTGGTGATTTTTCCAAAAATCAGTTTTTGTTCATTTTGGGGGTCAAAAACCAAAAATTTCGCAAATCCGAGATTGCCATTTTAAAGAAAATGACATTTTATATATTTTCTTAATTGGGTTTGCAATTTGATTTCAAACTGTTTTCTACGATTTTTTTAATAAAAAAGTATCCTTTTTCCACCAACAAGACGTCATCAAAACATCATTATTTCCCAAATTTCTCAACCAATTTCAAATGACATTTTTACAGCATACGTAAAATTGTTGTATACTGAGCTACTGGAAATTTCAGACAAGATGCGCCGCATGTCTAAAAAGTTATGCAAGAAAAACCTCAGGGGAGGTCGTTTTAGGACCCCCGGAGGGCGAGGGTTAAGAGCAAAATCCAGCAATTGAATGAATAGACTTGCTGGATATATTTGTGATTAGACTGAATATAGGTATATTTTTATCAAAAATCACAACCAAAGTGTACGAAAGCAGTTTTAGAACGTGATATATAAATACAATAGAAATACCTACCATGGGCGTCGAAATTAGGGGGGGCGCGTCTCTAGCTTTTTCGGATTGTAACATGAGGTCCATGGGCGTTGCATGGCAAGAATCGCATTTACAACACTGTTGTCCCCCGTGCCCCGAAGCGTTTGGTATTTGGCCGCGGCGACGCTATTGATCCCCGTCAAGTGACTTTAAAGTTTACGTGTTCAACACTCTAATTTACTGGTCACTACGACACCAGCCACAGGTCGATTTATATTGCGTATGATGCGACAACGCAAACATAAGGGAACCAGGCTTTCGAGACCTATAACACTTCATCCAAGTCCGAAGCAGCACGGTCATAAATAACGGATCTTGGACAGATTTCATAAGAAAATGAGGTTCCTAAACGGAAACTGCATTTGCTTTGCATGTCCAAGTTAAACGATGTGCTTAACAAAGGTTCCATAAAACCATTCATTCAATAATTATTATAAAAAAACACGTCTGGAAATTTACCTGATAAATTATGAACTACAAGAAACGACACAAACCTAAACCAGGGAAAGAGACGTAGCTTGAAATATATACATTAAAATCAGTCAATCTATAGCGTCATATGGCTTATCCAATTTCAATATTGCGCTTCCTGAGACTGCCAAACAATCAAATTTGATTGGCACTTGTATTATAAAATAATTATATGACGTCTCCTTTGAGCAAACGGCTGTCAGCGATAGGCTGTATCCATGCTAACTGTAATCCAAGAAAAAAGGATGTTTTGTTGAAATAGCAGCGTCTTAAAAAATAATAAAAACTTGTGGCCTGGGATATTCCGGGTATCGAGTCTTTAAAGGGTTTGACATACACACACCTCATTAAAATAAGCCGCACACGCACATCCACATGCACACAATGTTCAGCAGAACACCTAGCGGTCCAGCAACAGACCGGTCACTATGCTGTGGCACTATGCTGCCACTGTTTTCTATTTTCAAAACTTCATTCAACACAAATTTTAATTTGAAAGTAAAGAGTGGCCAATACAAAATTTAGTAAGACGCTCGTAGAAATACACACAATAACACGTTGACTTTTATTTGAAAATCTACAACGGCCCACATATAAATATAACCATATAAAGCCCAGCAAAAAATCACATAAATGCACGCGACAATATTGGTGGCAGATGGGAAACATTGCTATTTCAAGGGATGAGAACAACGATAAAACAGCATATGGCCTTGGTCCAACTTAAGAACAGGTTAAATTTCCGCCACTAATTTCTACCAGGGTCAGGGGTGGAAAGGGCCTGGGTCCAAGTAACAAGTTGTACTTAGCGAAGGACTCCGATCCATGCATTCAAAAGATGTGACAAAATACATCTATTTTTGAATTCAATACTTGACAAATGCAATTGAAAACAAATGCATAATTAAAATGTCGTTACCTGGAGGGTAGATGAAAACCATAAAAGCCAACATAACAGAAACACCGCTCCTTAAACCAAATGTTCTTTTGGGCTAAAAACCGTGGGCTGTGGTTCTGCGGGACGTGGGCTCAAAAGTGGCAGCTCTAGCGGAATGGACCAAGCCGACGGCGCACCAGCACCGAATACTGCGGTCTTATTCGTACCGACCAAAACAATCCATATATCACCGAATCTGACAATATGTTGGCGGATTTCAATGAGCCAGTAAAGCACAATTCCTGTGTTATGCTGATGATGCTAGTTTGATGATGCTATGTTTATGCACGTAGCTGATCCAGTCACATTGCCAACAGAAAATCATACTAGATTATCGTTGATCCGTTAACTCATCGACCCATTAACCGTCAATCGTAAAAGGGAAATATTCACCTTTTGCTTTATCGTTCTGCATTATCTTATGCAGTATGTATGGTATTCAATTGATCGAGTCTCAATTTAAGAGTGAAATAACGACATTTTCTATTTCGAAAACTACATTTAGGAAATACAAAAACAGGTACATATATTTATTTCGGAGTTCATGATCGGTGTTTTCCCTCCACTATTAGGAGCGCGACACTTTTGTTTCAATTTGTTGAACGTTGAAAAGTGACAATAACTTGATCGTTTCTACGAAATACCAAGTGTAGTAGGTATCGGCGACCAAAGTGAAGAGCAATTTTCGTACGTTTAAAATTGAGTGATGTTTAAGCTCAATTAGACCAATGGAAGCAAATAATTAAGTGATTTCAACATTTTTGCGTTGTTATATTCACATGCTACAAACGAACTGTATGCACCAGGAATGGGGGACATCGAAAAACAGATTGTTGTTACGAAATATCAGGGGTATGGGCGACCAAAGTGAAGAACAATTTTCGAACAAGACATATTTCAGAGTTATTGATGAAATATATTCAAATATAAACTAACAATGAGCAGGAAAAGCATTTACGTACCAAACAATGTGCCAAATACTTCCCTATATCGTTGTTTTCAGCGTGGAACACACAAGCGTTTTCAGATTGAAATAACTTCGGTTAGATATATTTAAATGCTTAATGTGAATCGATTTACATATAAGTTTGTCTCCTCTCCCAATTGCAAGTGGTTACTCCATTTTTGTGGAAAAAGTCTGCATTTCCCTTTAACCAGTGTGTGTGTGTGTGCGTTTGCGTGTGCGTGTGCGTGTGCGTGTGCGTGTGCGTGTGCGTGTCCGTGTGTCTGTGTGTGCGTGTGCGTGTGCGTGTGCGTGTGCGCGTGCGCGTGCGCGAGAAAAAAATGCGCGTGCGCGTGTGTGTGCGTGTGCGTGTGTGTGTGTGTGTGTGTGTGTGTGTGTGTGTTTGTGTGTGTGTGTGTGTGTGTGTGTGTGTGTGTGTGTGTGTGTGTGTGTGTGTGTGTGTGTGTGTGTGTGTGTGTGTGTGTGTGTGTGTGTGTGTGTGTGTGTGTGTGTGTGTGTGTGTGTGTGTGTGTGTGTGTGTGTGTGTGTGTGTGTGTGTGTGTGTGTGTGTGTGTGTGTGTGTGTGTGTGTGTGTGTGTGTGTGTGTGTGTGTGTGTGTATGTGTGTGTGTGTGTGTGTGTGTGGTGTGCGGTGTGCGGTGTGCGGTGTGCGGTGTGCGGTGTGCGGTGTGCGGTGTGCGGTGTGCGGTGTGCGGTGTGCGGTGTGCGGTGTGCGGTGTGCGGTGTGCGGTGTGCGGTGTGCGGTGTGCGGTGTGCGGTGTGCGGTGTGCGGTGTGCGGTGTGCGGTGTGCGGTGTGCGGTGTGCGGTGTGCGGTGTGCGGTGTGCGGTGTGCGGTGTGCGGTGTGCGGTGTGCGGTGTGCGGTGTGCGGTGTGCGGTGTGCGGTGTGCGGTGTGCGGTGTGAGGTGTGCGGTGTGCGGTGTGCGGTGTGCGGTGTGCGGTGTGCGGTGTGCGGTGTGTGGTGTGCGGTGTGCGGTGTGCGGTGTGCGGTGTGCGGTGTGTGGTGTGTGTGTGCGGTGCGGTGTGTGTGTGTGCTGTGTGCGGTGTGTGTGCGGTGCGGTGTGCGTGTGCGTGTGCGCGTGCGCGTGCGCGTGCGCGTGCGCGTGCGCGTGCGCGTGCGCGTGCGCGTGCGTGTGTTTTGGGGTTTTAGGGCACCGCAACTCCGGGGTATGTGGCGTCCATCTCGTTAACCAGTTGAGTCGTTACTCGGAAACGGGTTACTGCCGACCAATACAATGAAGTGTCCTGTTCATGACGGTATGGAAAAGGATTTTGGACGATCCTCAGTCGTGTAAAAACAAAAACTATGCATCACCAAGGCTACTCAAGATAAAGCATCAAATCAAGCATGCATCCATGCGACACACCCGGTGGATGGAGCGTAGGACAATGCATTACTAGTTTTCCGTGTACTAAAATAACGACAGCCGACACCAGTCCCTTCAGAGGGAAGCCTTATAGCGGACAGTGAGGTCGTCTATCCTCGGAATCCCGGCAGCGTTGCCGAGGAAGCGCAGACGGTGCAGATAGGTAACTAATGGCTATTGGCCAAGAGCAGGCCGCGGAGCTTACCAGTATAGATGTAAATTTCAGGACCAGTGACCACGGAGCCGGCGCCGGGCCCAAATGCAGGCCCGACGGGCCTGAAGCTGTGTCTGAATTCAGGCTTGCCGGTCTCATGCCGGGCTAGCATAAGTATCATTTGTTTTAAATGTGATAAATAAATAAAAATAAATTTTGGCAGAACATCCATGGGGGTTAACCCTCGCCCTATCGGGGGGGGGGGTCCTAAAACGACCCCCCCCCCGTCTGAGGCTTTTCTTGCATAACTTTTTAGACATGCAACGCATCTAGCTGAAATTTTCAGTACTTAAGTATTCAACAATAGTAAAAAAAGTAAGTAAAAGTAAAAGTAATCAACAATTCAACAATACGTATGCTGTACAAATTTAATTGAAATTGGTTGAGAAAATTTGGGAAATAATGATGTTTTGATGACGTCATGTTGGAAAAAACTATAAATGTTTGACAAAATCGTACAAACAGAGTTTTGAAGCAAATTGCAAACGTAATTAAGCAAAGATATAAAAAGTCATTTTCTTAAAATGGCAATCTCGGATTTTTCGAAATTTTGGGTTTTTGACCCCCAAAATGAACAAAAACGGTTTGTTTTCTTCAAAAATCACCACAAAATCAAAATTTTCGAAGATGTTAAAAAAAAACGGAATATATGTGAGGAGACCTGAGATAGGGACAATACTCAAACCAAATTTCAAAGAAACATCTCTATTTTTGACTGAGTGATGGCTCCCAAGTGTAAACAATTCACGACGTCATTTTTTTAATACCTTTTTTTATACTTTTTTTGACCAGATAAGAATAATAATTACCTTTTCTGTATTTCTGAGACAGAACTGGTCTAGGAACATGCCTTTTTATTTACATTTATCAATTTCTAATTTTGAGGTTTTCTGACAGAGCAAAATCGCTGTTCTGGACGTGGTCGATGGAGGTCATTCACTTGACCTGGAACGTCACTCGTTGACCCGAAACCTAAAAATTGCATACCGTTAGATTCCAAACATGACAGGCAACATGTTGTTTCTTACCGCGTTGCTCTATGTTACTTGGTTTGGAAGTTAACAGGGGGGTCTTTTTAGGACCCCCGTAGGGCGAAGGTGAAAAAGCTCCCGTAGGGCGAGGGTTAAAGATCATGATACATTGGAACAAAAACACTTCCAACAGTACAACACCATCATTGCATAACAATGTTACAGCTTTAACATTAAAAGCGATAACTAGTAAGACACATATGTCAGTGAAACTTAATTAACCAGTAAAACGCCTTTTTGGGCGATGACCGAGCGGGCTCGCTCTGGTAGTCACCGACCGCGCATTGGTAGTGAAGACGAGAAGAACACAAGCTAGCAAAGGGTGCTGTAATTCGACCACCAAATATTTTAAAAGCTTTACAAGGGTAGAAAGACACAGATTTCAAATATATCATTGTTGTAAAATTTTGAAGTGACAGTTTTGAAAATATCTATTATATATATTTTTCTCTCCAAATATAATACATATTTGAGTAT
>JAXIVJ010015294.1:17500-32052 GCA_036785665.1 Chirona hameri | reverse complement strand
GCCCCTCAGCAGATGAACATAACACAGCCCTGTCTCACTGCCCCTCAGCAGATGAACACAGAGTCGGCCCTGGCTCACTGCACGCTGCAGTTCCCTCAACAGATGAACATAACACAGCCCTGTCTCACTGCACGCAGCAGTTCCCTCAACAGATGAACATAACACAGCCCTGTCTCACTGCCCCTCAGCAGATGAACATAACACAGCCCTGTCTCACTGCCCCTCAGCAGATAAACATAACACAGCCCTGGCTCACTGCACGCTGCAGTTCCCTCAGCAGATGAACATAACACAGCCCTGTCTCACTGCACGCTGCAGTTCCCTCAGCAGATGAACATAACACAGCCCTGTCTCACTGCACGCTGCAGTTCCCTCAGCAGATGAACATAACACAGCCCTGTCTCACTGCCCCTCAACAGATGAACATAACACAGCCCTGTCTCACTGCTCGCTGCAGTTCCCTCAACAGATGAACATAACACAGCCCTGTCTCACTGCCCCTCAACAGATGAACATAACACAGCCCTGTCTCACTGCACGCTGCAGTTCCCTCAACAGATGAACATAACACAGCCCTGTCTCACTGCTCGCTGCAGTTCCCTCAACAGATGAACATAACACAGCCCTGTCTCACTGCTCGCTGCAGTTCCCTCAACAGATGAACATAACACAGCCCTGTCTCACTGCTCGCTGCAGTTCCCTCAGCAGATGAACACAGAGTCGGCCCTGGCTCACTGCACGCTGCAGTTCCCTCAACAGATGAACATAACACAGCCCTGTCTCACTGCCCCTCAGCAGATGAACATAACACAGCCCTGTCTCACTGCACGCTGCAGTTCCCTCAACAGATGAACATAACACAGCCCTGTCTCACTGCACGCTGCAGTTCCCTCAACAGATGAACATAACACAGCCCTGTATCACTGCACGCTGCAGTTCCCTCAGCAGATGAACATAACACAGCCCTGTCTCACTGCACGCTGCAGTTCCCTCAACAGATGAACATAACACAGCCCTGTCTCACTGCACGCTGCAGTTCCCTCAGCAGATGAACATAACACAGCCCTGTCTCACTGCACGCTGCAGTTCCCTCAGCAGATGAACACAGAGTCGGCCCTGGCTCACTGCACGCTGCAGTTCCCTCAACAGATGAACATAACACAGCCCTGTCTCACTGCCCCTCAGCAGATGAACGTAACACAGCCCTGTCTCACTGCACGCAGCAGTTCCCTCAACAGATGAACATAACACAGCCCTGTCTCACTGCCCCTCAGCAGATAAACATAACACAGCCCTGGCTCACTGCACGCTGCAGTTCCCTCAGCAGATGAACATAACACAGCCCTGTCTCACTGCACGCTGCAGTTCCCTCAGCAGATGAACATAACACAGCCCTGTCTCACTGCCCCTCAGCAGATAAACATAACACAGCCCTGGCTCACTGCACGCTGCAGTTCCCTCAGCAGATGAACATAACACAGCCCTGTCTCACTGCACGCTGCAGTTCCCTCAGCAGATGAACATAACACAGCCCTGTCTCACTGCCCCTCAACAGATGAACATAACACAGCCCTGTCTCACTGCTCGCTGCAGTTCCCTCAACAGATGAACATAACACAGCCCTGTCTCACTGCCCCTCAACAGATGAACATAACACAGCCCTGTCTCACTGCACGCTGCAGTTCCCTCAATAGATGAACATAACACAGCCCTGTCTCCTGCTCGCTGCAGTTCCCTCAACAGATGAACATAACACAGCCCTGTCTCACTGCTCGCTGCAGTTCCCTCAACAGATGAACATAACACAGCCCTGTCTCACTGCTCGCTGCAGTTCCCTCAGCAGATGAACACAGAGTCGGCCCTGGCTCACTGCACGCTGCAGTTCCCTCAACAGATGAACATAACACAGCCCTGTCTCACTGCCCCTCAGCAGATGAACATAACACAGCCCTGTCTCACTGCACGCAGCAGTTCCCTCAACAGATGAACATAACACAGCCCTGTCTCACTGCCCCTCAGCAGATGAACATAACACAGCCCTGTCTCACTGCCCCTCAGCAGATAAACATAACACAGCCCTGGCTCACTGCACGCTGCAGTTCCCTCAGCAGATGAACATAACACAGCCCTGTCTCACTGCACGCTGCAGTTCCCTCAGCAGATGAACATAACACAGCCCTGTCTCACTGCACGCTGCAGTTCCCTCAGCAGATGAACATAACACAGCCCTGTCTCACTGCCCCTCAACAGATGAACATAACACAGCCCTGTCTCACTGCTCGCTGCAGTTCCCTCAGCAGATGAACATAACACAGCCCTGTCTCACTGCACGCTGCAGTTCCCTCAACAGATGAACATAACACAGCCCTGTATCGCTGCACGCTGCAGTTCCCTCAGCAGATGAACACAGAGTCGGTCCTGACTCACTGCACGCTGCAGTTCCCTCAGCAGATGAACATAACACAGCCCTGTCTCACTGCACGCTGCAGTTCCCTCAGCAGATGAACATAACACAGCCCTGTCTCACTGCTCGCTGCAGTTCCCTCAACAGATGAACATGACACAGCCCTGTCTCACTGCACGCTGCAGTTCCCTCAGCAGATGAACATAACACAGCCCTGTCTCACTGCACGCTGCAGTTCCCTCAACAGATGAACATAACACAGCCCTGTATCGCTGCACGCTGCAGTTCCCTCAGCAGATGAACACAGAGTCGGTCCTGACTCACTGCACGCTGCAGTTCCCTCAACAGATGAACATAACACAGCCCTGTATCACTGCACGCTGCAGTTCCCTCAGCAGATGAACATAACACAGCCCTGTCTCACTGCTCGCTGCAGTTCCCTCAGCAGATGAACATAACACAGCCCTGTCTCACTGCACGCTGCAGTTCCCTCAGCAGATGAACATAACACAGCCCTGTCTCACTGCACGCTGCAGTTCCCTCAGCAGATGAACATAACACAGCCCTGTCTCACTGCACGCTGCAGTTCCCTCAGCAGATGAACATAACACAGCCCTGTCTCACTGCCCCTCAACAGATGAACATAACACAGCCCTGTCTCACTGCCCCTCAACAGATGAACATAACACAGCCCTGTCTCACTGCACGCTGCAGTTCCCTCAACAGATGAACATAACACAGCCCTGTCTCACTGCCCCTCAACAGATGAACATAACACAGCCCTGTCTCACTGCACGCTGCAGTTCCCTCAGCAGATGAACATAACACAGCCCTGTCTCACTGCTCGCTGCAGTTCCCTCAGCAGATGAACACAGAGTCGGCCCTGGCTCACTGCACGCTGCAGTTCCCTCAACAGATGAACATAACACAGCCCTGTCTCACTGCCCCTCAACAGATGAACATAACACAGCCCTGTATCGCTGCACGCTGCAGTTCCCTCAACAGATGAACATAACACAGCCCTGTATCGCTGCACGCTGCATGCAGTTCCGATGACGTTGCGCTGGTTCCGATGACGTTGTGACGAGGACTTATTACATCGACGCAGATTCGCAGACATGTCGGCGGCCTCAGCACAGGCGTAGCACACCACCGGGTGCAGACATGTCGGCGGCCTCAGCACAAGCGTAGCACACCACCGGGTGCAGACATGTCGGCGGCCTCAGCACAGGCGTAGCACACCACCGGGTGCAGACATGTCGGCGGCCTCAGCACAGGCGTAGCACACCACCGGGTGCAGACATGTCGGCGGCCTCAGCACAAGCGTAGCACACCACCGGGTGCAGACATGTCGGCGGCCTCAGCACAGGCGTAGCACACCACCGGGTGCAGACATGTCGGCGGCCTCAGCACAAGCGTAGCACACCACCGGGTGCAGACATGTCGGCGGCCTCAGCACAGGCGTAGCACACCACCGGGTGCAGACATGTCGGCGGCCTCAGCACAAGCGTAGCACACCACCGGGTGCAGACATGTCGGCGGCCTCAGCACAAGCGTAGCACACCACCGGGTCCGCAGTGTTACTCCGACGGCTTCAGGGACGCAGTGGTGATGATGGGCGACAGCTTCAGGGGCGCGGTGGTGATGATGGGGCGACGGTTTCAGGGACGCGGTGGTGATGATGGGCGACAGCTTCAGGGGCGCGGTGGTGATGATGGGGCGACAGCTTCAGGGGCGCGGTGGTGATGATGGGGCGGCGACTTACGGGGCGCGCTGGTGATGATGGGGCGGCGACTTCGGGGGCGCGGTGGTGATGATGGGGCGGCGACTTACGGGGCGCGCTGGTGATGATGAGCGACGTCTTCAGGGGCGCGGTGGTGATGATGGGGCGACGGCTTCGGGGGCGCGGTGGTGATGATGGGGCGACGGCTTACGGGGCGCGCTGGTGATGATGAGCGACGGCTTCAGGGGCGCGGTGGTGATGATGGGGCGACGGCTTCGGGGGCGCGGTGGTGATGATGGGGCGGCGACTTACGGGGCGCGGTGGTGATGATGAGTGACGGCTTCAGGGGCGCGGTGACATTGCTTTGGCTGGTTGTATCACTAGATGGTCCGAATGACTTCGAGGGATTCTTATAGGAATTGATCGTCAAATATCGTGGCATTGACACATTGACATGCACGTCTTTATAAAGCCAATGAGGGTACAAATTATATTGGAATTCGTCTTTGTATGTTCGTTAGATTGTTGTTCAATTATAGAGTTTAATTTGTTGCAAGCATACTGTCTGTGAGTTTTAAATTTGCCGTTATTTCTTAGATATTCTTCCTAAATGTCCCTTAATCGTTTTAGTTTTCACTCCTGCAGCTCTGCATACCAGAGAAGGATCCTGCCCTCATGTGGTCCAGTTTGCCTGCTCCAGTCAACACTGACTCAGTGAGGCTCCATCGTCTGTGGTATAGTTGGTATGGTGGTTACCGAGCGGGCGCGAAGCTCCCGTGAGGTTTCTCGTCAACTTACTAGACACATTTACATTTGACCCGGCCAGAACCGGCCCGACCCGGCCCGAACCGGCCGTACAGACGTGTTTCGGAAGCTAATAACTTTGCAACCACTGCTCCGATTGAGATCGGGTTTTCACCATTAGATAGGACCATCAAATCAATTTTGATTTTGGTATGGTGCGTTCTGATAGGGGTGGTACCATATCGGGTGGCACCAGACTGGTTATTGATTCAACTCTTTTTTTGGAACTATTCAATCATGATTCATTTTGGAATCTGAATGATTCAATCTTCGTTCGATTCATGGATACAATTTTGAGAATTGATTCCTTCCGATTCAAAGAATCAAAACAAATATTTTAATCGATTCACGTTTGATTCAACATTTAAATATATGAGGTGAATTTATGTCAAATAATACAAATGGAAACATGCATATATATGATCATTAAAACAATGTTACAGCAATAGCATGTAAGTATAATGAATGTAGCCACTGGGACTGTATGTATTTGCACAATTTACCAGTGTACTTGCATCGTTAAGAATCGTTAAATCTTTTGATTCAATCAGCCTTGATTTGATTCCGGTTTTGATTCAATCACAATTCATGAATCAAAAGATCATGTGGTGAATCAATTTTGTTTTGATTCAATGAGTTTTGATTGAACGATTCCAATCGATTCAATCAGTGTCGAATCAATAACCAGTCTGGGTGGCACACGCAAACGTAGAAATGATCCAAAATCATTATTGATCAAAAATGGCATTATTAATCTACGCACCAGTAAAACGTCTTTCTGGGCGATGACCGAGCGGGCGCGCACTGGTAAAGCTAAAACAGGGTTGAAATATGAAGCGGTACGGGAGCACACGTGGTAGTATCACATAGTCCTTTTAGTCCTTTTAGTCCCCCATAAAAATTGCCAGGCCTCCATGCATGCCAACATAAAAATAAAGTTGTATTAAATTGTACATGATCTCCTTTCTCGAATCCGCCAAAAGGGAGTACGTCCTGAGCGCTGCATGCTTGAGCGTATACAAAACGAATGCTTAGATAAATCAAGCCATTTTTGATCAAGAATGATTTTTGTTCATTTTGACGTCTGCGGGTGTTACGCTGCGGGTGTACCACCCCTATCAGAACGCACCATACCACAATCAAAATTGATTTGATTGTCTTATCCAATGGTGAAAACCCAATCTCAATCGGAGCAGTGGTTGCAAAGTTATGAGCTCCTGAAAAGCGTGTGTATGGCCGGGTCGGGCCGGGTAAAATGTAAATTTGTCTAGTAAGTTGACGAGAAACATCACGGGCGCTTCGCGCCCGTTCGTTAATTAATTTATACGCTGAGGCATGCAGCGCTCACGACGTACTGCCTTTTGTCGGATTCGGGAAAGGAGATCATTAACAATTTAATGCAACTTATTTTTTATGTTGGCGTGCAAGGAGGCCTGGCAATTTGTATGGAGGACTAAAAGGACTAAAAGGACTGTGTTACTACCACGTGTGCTCCCGTACCGTTTCATATTGCAAACCTGTTTTAGCTTTACTAGAGCGCGCCCGCTCGATCATCGCCCCAAAAGGCATTTGACTGATATAATATGTGCTGTGCCGTGGCTCCAGCCAGCCATGGCCAGCTGTGTTGCCGCTCCGGTGAAGGCCGCAGTGTACTCGACTGGCCGGGCATGCCTGCCATTCCCCATTTGGTCCGGTAGCATGCAAAATGAGACATGCAGTGCGGCCAGCACGGCTCAGCACGGCGGCGTACCGGACGGGCGTGCTGCTGGGCCGGCGTGCAGCCGACCAGCAGCTGCTGATCTGTTGGTCCGAGGGCCGTGCAGTGCAGTGCCTCGTCAGTACTTCCGCAGGCAGTGTGTCAGCAGTGTATGAGCTGACTGCTGCAGCGCGGCGTGCGATGTTGCATTGTTGCGGCGCTGAACTCGTGTTCCGCTGACAGCTGATATAATTTGCACTGGTACGTCTGTCGGCAGTTGTATGTACCTACTACCTAATGTGGTATCCTTGAGTGAGTCGGCAGTTGTACCTTTTTGTCAACAGTTTAATAACGCACTGTCTTTGTCCGCTTACAGGAGATCCTACAGAAGTCCTCGTGTGTGGTCTGACTTTCTTTGACTTAACAATCATGCGGGCGTCAACTATATCATCTGACTTTTGCCGACATTCACATTGACGGTGCATACCTTTACACTATCCAGCTTAGACATTGCATTCAGTTATATGCTGCTCCAAGCGTCACGCAAGCAATGCGCTACTTTGTATTTCCGCTGTAAATTACGCCACATGTTGCGTGCCAGTCCAAAAGCCATCACAAACATCCGATCCGCCCTGTACCTTCCTTTCCTGGAGTGAGGCTCCACCGACGGGCTATCGGTCATTCAAGAGCCGTGCTACACACCATTCAAATGTTGTCGACTGCTTTGTGCCAGTTCCAGAAGCTGTCCTATTGGACGTGAGTGATTTAGTACCGTTCCTAACTAAGCCTGTCCGCTCGCACGTCATCGCACTGTCTGACGATCGAGGGTGACGTGGTCACTCTCTGGTTGTGACAGTTTCGGGAACAGCTTCTGTACATGGCTTTCGGCTACTTCTGCTGAGTGTTATCGGTTGTGTACGGCTAATTTGTCGTGCAGTCCAATGCGCACGACGTAATTGTGTATACACATCGATGGCCCGTTTCCAGTCCTGATCGCCACGGACTAGGGTTGGAACGAAAGGACAAACTTACAGCATAAACTGACACACACGACGTGTATCCACTATCCAGTTTGCCCGAAAAGCTGCATAGCTTTGCCGCGTTATGACAGACCACTGTGGGAGTGATTCGACTTCTGGTCACACAAGCTCCATAGCACATTCTTAATTGATGTTGGTCCAACATAAAGTAACCTTGGTCCAGCATAAGCTTTAGACTTGGTGAGCTTTTAGCGCATTGCACAACACCTTTCGTTGTCTTTGAGGAGGCAACTTAAGTTTATTTATTTAATGTAAGAAACCCAAGTTTCTTTTGATTGTGCAGTGTGCAGTGTATACTCATTGCAATAGCGTTCGGCATGGTTATTTTGCCATGCTTGACATGCCATTCGCTCATGAAACTCTGAAACTCACCAATAAGCTACTCCTTATTTGATGTGTAACTTGTTTTCCTACATTGGGAAATATTCGAGTAAACTATGGCTTTGGCATGTGGAACGCCTGTTCGATGTCTATAGACTATATGGCTTTCCCAGTTCCAAACCATTGTTGTGCCATTGATGAATACCAAGGCGGATACCGAGGCCCGCCAATAGTGGTTACCCCGTGCACTACATCGCTAGCTTCGGCAGGAGTTAGAAATCTACTGGTGTAACCGGACTCAACATGACAAGTATGATATGCTGCTGTGTTGCCTACGGTCTGTAGATGCGCTGATCACCGGCGATGGACATTGTACTGATGTGTGCAGGTCGGACATGGGCGCCGCTGGTTTACGTGTGTTATATACACCAGTGCTACAGTATCTGAGCACGGCAGGCTACCCGGCCTCTGTGGGGCTGTTTCCCGTGCACGGGAAGGCAGGCCACGGCCGTGGTCTGCTTGTGTTGCTCTTCGTCCCTGTGAGTGAGTCGCTGTCCTCCCCCGTCCTAGGGGTGGGTCTCTGTCCTCCCCCGTCCTAGGGGCGGGTCTCTGTCCTCCCCCCGTCCTGTGGGCGGGTCTCTGTCCTCCCCCGTCCTAGGGGCGGGTATCTGTCCTCCCCCGTCCCTGTGAGTGAGTCGCTGTCCTCCCCCGTCCCTGTGAGTGAGTCGCTGTCCTCCCCCCGTCCCTGTGAGTGAGTCGCTGTCCTCCCCCGTCCCTGTGAGTGAGTCGCTGTCCTCCCCCGTCCCTGTGGCGGGTCTCTGTCCTCCCCGTCCCTGTGAGTGAGTCGCTGTCCTCCCCCGTCCCTGTGAGTGAGTCGCTGTCCTCCCCCGTCCCTGTGGGCGGTCTCTGTCCTCCCCCGTCCCTGTGAGTGAGTCGCTGTCCTCCCCCGTCCCTGTGAGTGAGTCGCTGTCCTCCCCCGTCCCTGTGAGTGAGTCGCTGTCCTCCCCCGTCCCTGTGAGTGAGTCGCTGTCCTCCCCCGTCCCTGTGGGCGGGTCTCTGTCCTCCCCCGTCCCTGTGAGTGAGTCGCTGTCCTCCCCCGTCCCTGTGAGTGAGTCGCTGTCCTCCCCCGTCCCTGTGGGCGTGTCTCTGTCCTCCCCCGTCCTAGGGGCGGGTCTCTGTCCTCCCCCCGTCCTAGGGGCGGGTATCTGTCCTCCCCCGTCCTAGGGACGGGTATCTGTCCTCACCCGTCCCTGTGAGTGAGTCGCTGTCCTCCCCCGTCCCTGTGAATGAGTCGCTGTCCTCCCCCGTCCCGGTGAGTGAGTCGCTGTCCTCCCCCGTCCCAGTGGGCGGTTATCTGTCCTTCCGTCCCAGTGGGTGGGTCTCTGCCCTCTCCCGTCCCAGTGGGTGGGTCTCGGCCCTCTCCCAGTCTCAGTTGGCACTGGGTATGTCTATCCCGCCCGTCCTAGGGGCGAGTCTCTGTCCTCTCCCAGTCCCAGTCCCAGTGGGCGGATATCTGTCCTCCCCCGTCCCAGTGGGCCGGTCACTGCCCTCTCCCAGTCCCAGTTGGCACTGGGCATGTCTCTGCCTTCGTCCCAGGGGCCGGTTTCTGTCTCAGCTGATGGCGACAAACATTGCCGGGGGTTATCCGGCGGATGTTGACCACTGGCCGGAGCGCACCAGGGCCGCACCAGGGCTGCACCAGGGCCGCGTCTGACAGGATGCGGTGATGTCAGCACAGAGGTACAGCAGAGCTGGCAGACCCGTGCTGCTGTCCGGCTGTCCGGCTGTCCGGCTGTCCGGCTGTCCGGCTGTCCGGCTGTCCGGCTGTCCGGCTGTCCGGCTGTCCGGCTGTCCGGCTGTCCGGCTGTCCGGCTGTCCGGCTGTCCGGCTGCCGCTGCCGGCTGCCCGGCTGCCCGGCTGCCCGGCTGCCCGGCTGCCCCCGGCTGCCCGGCTGCCCGGCTGCCCGGCTGCCCGGCTGCCCGGCTGCCCGGCTGCCCGGCTGCCCGGCTGCCCGGCTGCCCGGCTGCCCGGCTGCCCGGCTGCCCGGCTGCCCGGCTGCCCGGCTGCCCGGCTGCCCGGCTGCCCGGCTGCCCGGCTGCCCGGCTGCCCGGCTGCCCGGCTGCCCGGCTGCCCGGCTGCCCGGCTGCCCGGCTGCCCGGCTGCCCGGCTGCCCGGCTGCCCGGCTGCCCGGCTGCCCGGCTGCCCGGCTGCCCGGCTGCCCGGCTGCCCGGCTGCCCGGCTGTCCGGCTGTCCGGCTGTCCGGCTGTCCGGCTGCCCGGCTGCCCGGCTGTCCGGCTGTCCGGCTGTCCGGCTGTCCGGCTGTCCGGCTGTCCGGCTGTCCGGCTGTCCGACTGTCCGACTGTCCGACTGTCCGACTGTCCGACTGTCCGACTGTCCGACTGTCCGACTGTCCGACTGTCCGACTGTCCGACTGTCCGACTGTCCGACTGTCCGACTGTCCGACTGTCCGACTGTCCGACTGTCCGACTGTCCGACTGTCCGACTGTCCGACTGTCCGACTGTCCGACTGTCCGACTGTTTGGAGTGAAATGGCTCACCGCCAACGTATTTTACAAGGAAAAAAAAGTTTGTCAGATGCATATTTTAGGGATGCTGCTTAGCATTTATCGCTGTAGAAAGTTTGCACCTGAGTTTTGCGACGATAAATGGAAGTGTGGCCTCCGAGGCAAGTGATAACTCACTGGTTTGAAGTGACAACTCACTGGTTTATGCCTGATAAATATAGCTGCAGAATATACAAGTTTTGTTTTGGGCGATTTTTCTAAGAGCATTTTTTTAACACAAAAAGAGCGTACTGAAACCATTTTTTAGTTATCACAGACTCCTGTTTCCTGACCCTGACACTGACCTGACATACTAGATCCATAAATCGCCGTGTGTCATCACAGACCTCGAAACGAAACACAGCTTACGAACATTTCCACCGAACATGTTTGGCCGGACAGCTGGGTTCCCACTGGGCCTGCCCAGCCGAGCGGTGTCGTGTCGCCGTCCCCAGCCCTGTGGCGGCGGTCCGGCCGTACAGCTGGGTTCCCACTGGGCCTGCCCAGCCGAGCGGTGCCGGGTCGCCGTCCCCAACCCTGTGGCGGCGGTCCGGTGCCGGCGGTCCGGCCGGGTGGCGCTGCTCCGCAGTCACAAACATGTGTTGTTCATTGCTCATAAGCGGCGGCTCGGCCGCCACTGGAGCGTATCGGCCAGACATCTCGGCGCCGCCACAGCCAGGGAGCGAGGGAGGAGGAGCTGGAGCGGGCTGACACGCAGGTGGCTCGCGCCGTTACTACTGCGCGGGGGGGGGGGGGGGGGGGAGATGACGACAGAGGGGGACGATGTGTCGCGCCGGCTGTTATGTTGCTGGGCTGTTTGGCGTGTGGTGTTCATCTGACGTGGGTCCAGGTTCGATGGATGGCACTCGATGAAACCGTTCTTCGGATAGGGATGGATCCAAGGGGGATGGAGCTCTACTTGCTCGCAGAATGACACATCCGTCAAAATAGCACATTTCCTGATACAAAAAATATAGCCACCTTTACCAAGAAAAGTTTGTTTGAAATCAGTTATTAATGGAATCTTAGGTTTGGTACCCAAACCACTTTTTGGGCCGTTCTGGTTGCGCCAATATCTACGGAGAGCATTGCTACTCCTCTAGTCATTGTAAACTCCCGCAAGTTAGTCGTTTAACCCTATTTGCAACAGGCTCCTGGCTACCCCTATTTGTGACAGGGGGGGGGGGCGGATTCCGCCCCGCCCGGAGATCTCGAGATCTACCCGTCCGATTTTCAAAAATGAAACGGTGTTTGGTTCCCCTCAATACGATCTACATTTATAAATAATAAAATTTAAAAAAAATTGGGATAGGGGGGCAACAGGGGGGCAAAAACTACAAATTTTAGTGGTATTTTTGATCCAACATAGCTTTCATGTTTATCGACCGATTTTAACACAACTAATAGGAATCGATAGAGATTTAATCGGAAATTGATATATGACGGTGACGTTTGAAAATTCAAAAATTATAGGCGTGTGCAGGTCACTCAATATGGGGGTGAAGTAAATGCGTAATAAAACCATTTTTTGATGTTGCTTTTTATAAATGAAATGGTATGTGATTGAGACATTAGCAAAACAGTTATAAATCATATTTTTTTGCCATAGGCGGTACCATGTTAGTGAAAAAGGTGGGTAAAATTGGGAAAAAATATTAACCGCAGACAAGTTGCTACCCAGCACTATAAATATGTTACTGATCATAGATAGTTCCTTTTTGCATGTTGTACTTCATCATAGGCGTATCCAGAATCCAAACTAGGGCGGCGCAAGACCTTTTGATAAGTATATTATCCGCTATTATGATACTAACTAGTCAACAGTGACTATTTCACTTACAACTTCAATTAACATTGCTTACCCCCCTTTTTACCCTACCTGGACTCGCCTATTATCTTATAATCGTTCGTAGAGTAGCCTGTGGTGCGTGTTTCATCCGAAAACTGCAGTATGTTATGTCGTACGCACATGCCTCTTAGTTTCCTTGCAATAATATGACCCCCTTTCTTCCATTCCTGAGCGCGCCTCTGCAAAAGATGACTTTATTCCCTTTTCTGGTCTCATATGTGCATATATTATTATAAGCTAAACGTATATTGCGCCGTTATCGCTGGCATATCGTCATCACCATGCCAGTCACCCCCCTTTTCATGTTCCTGAACACGCCCCTGACACTCTATATGTAATAAATTATGCAAATAATGGAAGCAGAAGCTATCTTTTACATCTTGATAGCTATAAATGCCCCTTACATTGCTCTATTGGCTTCCCGCCAAGCATTGAATACTTCCTGGAAACCCCCTCCCTTTTCAAGCCCCTGAAACCGCCTCTGCCATGCAATTTTGTATGATATTTCATTAACATCATCTAATTTGCACTTGTTGCAATCACGGTAAGCCGATGTAACTCCTTCATACTTGATGCAGTTAGGAAGAAACCGTGAAGATCGCATTTCCGTATTTTCGCCAAATGTCGCCTCCGAACCCACCCAAAACTGTGCCCTGGAACCGCATCTGTTCAAGTTAAGAACTCAAAATTTTGACTCCAAATGCGGAGTTCAATTCTATGAAAAGTCCCAAAATTTCATGGGCCTGCTCCCAGCCGTTCTGGAGATATCTGCGAAAAACATGAGGGGGGGGGGGGCGGAATCCGCCCCCTGTTACAAATAGGGTTAAAGGGCTAACGTTCAGATTTGTTAACCCGCGAGTCACGGGGAGAGGGGGGATGGGTGGGCTTAGCCCCCCCCCCCCCTTAGGAATATTAGGAATATCTCAACAATTAATACAGATATCGACGCCAAACTTTCAGTACCTTTCTGGGAATCATTTGGACACCTTTTGTGTAAAAATGAAGCAATTCGTGAGGAATTGTTCGAGATATAGTGAATTTTGTGACGTCACTAAACACGATTTTGACACAAAAATCAGCTAAACTTTGCCATGCCGTACAAATGCCACATTTGAAGCAAAATGCAATCGAAAACGCTAAAAAGTAGACAATTGAAAGGACTACAAACCAGTTATCTCGAAGTTTCCCAAATTTTTGTTTTTGACCCCATTTTTTTTTTAATGCCCACAAAATCAAATTTTTAAGAGATATTAAAAAACGAAATATATGTCAGATAACGACATATGGGCAACTACCATACCAAATTTCAAAATGATATCATCTTTTTTGACCGATATGGCATATAAAGTATGGGTTAAATCATGACGTCATATTTTGAAATTGCGTTTTTTGGCTTTTATTGACCAGATACAGACAAATTAATACCAGCACTGTATTTTTTTATAGATAAAACTGATATAGAAACATGTTTTTTATTTCAATTTATCAATTTCAAATTTTTACATTCAGTGACCTGAACTTGACCTGAACTTGACACTAACTTCACGTAAATGAACTCAGGTGGTAAAATGACTATCACTATCGAATTTTACGCGTAAAAGCATCCATACAACATGTGCTGCATGACCTTCGTAGATATTTTGTGTGTAGTGACCTTTTGTGACCTGACCTTGAGTCAAAAACATTTATAAAAATAACATTTTGACGTCTATAGGTTCCTTAGGACTATCAGTTCCTTATAGACAGCAACTGCGGAGTCGATTGTGTTTAAATTTAGTGTGTGGTTAGGGATCTCTCAGCCGCCACTTTCCCACAAGTCGGGGGGGGGGGGGGGGTGCTTCTGCACGTTGCACGTGTGCACCACGTATTTGTATCTCAGAAACTACTTCCCTGATCGAGTTGAAATTCACCATACATTTCCTTTACGTTCGCTCATTCATCGCCAACTACGGCACCTTACTGGTTCGGTACAAAAGTTATGGAAGACAAATGACGAACGACCTCAGGGTGAATATATTTTACCTTGTGGAGGTCACAGGACAAAAATACCACATGGATCATTGGCGGATCCAGAAGGGTGGTTGGGGGGGACATTCCAAAAAGTCACACAATTCTGAAAACGCATCGGATTTCGCTTGCTTATGCATTGAT
>JAXIVJ010015294.1:0-10000 GCA_036785665.1 Chirona hameri | reverse complement strand
ATTATATTAATAGCTATTGCAAAAAAGTGCTAGTGACCTCAGATGATCTCAGCTGACCTTACATAGGTCACTGAGCAACAATTTCACCTAAGTCATCAAGAATGAGGTAAAATAACATGACTGTGAAAGTTTTGACCTGATCTAATGCATGTTCTCTGAATAGGAAGCATTCGTATATTGTCCAACTCACTTATAATGGGATGTCACGAAATTGACCTGACCTTAGGTCACCAATACATAAATCCGAGATACACGAATTATAGATACCTATGACCTTATGAAATCCGGTAACTTTCAAATCTCTTGACAAACACGGTTGGGTGCACTAAATTTCGCGTCTTTGCTCGCCGCCGTTTTTCCGCTATCCTCGAAAAACCTTGGGGGGGTTGTCCAAATAGTTGTATGGTTAAATGGAAATAATGACCTTTTGATTTTGTTAGCAACAATTTCTTAGACTACCGTTATGGTTTTAAAATTATTGTATTCAAATTTAAGAATTAAATAAAATTATTCCCAAATTCCAAGTTGTAAGTTTGGAGAAAAAATGCAAAACAAGTACCTGGTGTACTTCATGAAGGTCATTGACAAATTCGTCCTTCCCTACCATTGTTTACATCGAGTGCGGCAGTTTTGGAAGCTCTGTGACGTTTCCGATCAAACTGATCCGTGAAGCAATCCGTGAAGAATCCGTGATGCATGACTGACTATCAGTATAAGTCATGAATAACAACAACATGCAAACTATGCCAACTCGAATGAAATAAGGGCGGAATGATTTGAACCCCAGGCAAGAAGTATTCGCAAAGCACTCGGCACTGCACCACAGTAGCAAAAGGCGAGGGAATTGCATATTGGATACAATATTATTACGTCATAAGTTTCTGAAGTGTCAACTGCTATGAAATACAGTGATAAAATACCTTTAATAATGATTAACAAGAAAATTCAAACTTAAAAAAATACTTTGAATAAGTCTTGAATTAGCTTTCAACTCAAAATCAGACATATTTTGCAATGTTACACAAGAATGGCACCAGTGACGTCATTAACGAAGCTTGCTACGGGATTTGGGTATACTAAACGGGAATATGGGGTGATAGCCTTTGACGATACCCGAGCGCTGCTCGGACACACGTTAGTAGCGCTAGTAGCGCTTTCGTTCTCCATGGCAACCAGGCGTCAGCCAATCAAAAGCCAGGAAGGGAATACGTTCTGGCTTTTCATTGGCTCACGCCTGGTTGCTATGGATAACGAAAGCGCTACTAGCGCTACTAGCGTGCGTTCGAGCAGTGCTCGGCTTCTCAGCATATCATCAGAAACTCGCCACAAATGGTTAAGTGCGCCGAGAAGCATGACAATGACTTTGTAAACAAATCGCCGACACTAAATAGGTCGCCGTCGATGTGCATCGATGAGCTTCCGATTTAATTGCCAGTTTTGTGTTATTGTTTGTTATTTTTTTTTGGGAAAAATATTATTTTGCATGATAATATAAAGCATAGTTTTATATACAGTCACATACAAATTATACAAAACTCCTAATGTTGAAAACAAATGAAGCGATTTTAAAAAATTGAGGGTCGCAACCACAAACTATGCCGCCGTTGATGTGCATCGATGAGCTTCCGATTTTATTGCCACTTTTTCAAATCGCTGTTAGTTTCATAGAGGATCGTCGGGCATATAATCACAACAAGCAGAACGCACAATATATTTTCCACTCCCTTGCGTAGAAAAGCAATACGGGAAAAGTCCGCAGTTTGATGAGGACCAAAAGTACTTGCAAGTACCGGTCGTTAAAAGTGTGGAACGTTTATCAACTATAACTTGAAATATCTTTCGGTAGGAAAGTGTTCATGCAAAATGTGATGAATTTACAATATATTTTGGTCTCGTCTGGCGATTTCAAGTGCTAACTCCATTTTTGTGGGAAAAGGTCATTATTTCCCTTTAATGGTTGTATTATAAAAGCAATGTTAACCAAACAACACGCAAAAGGTTTATGTTTATCAAAAGTAAAGTGAATCCTATAACATTTCGTTCGGGAATTATTTTCTTCTAAGTATCTCTATCATACATTCAAATGTTTCAGTAATCGTGCAGCAAGGCCCCTAAAGTGCTCTAGAGTAATCGTGCTCTCTTTACCTCTGACCTATCTGACCTTCCCCTGTACCTCTGACCTTCCCCTGTTCCTCTGTATCTCTGACCTTCCCTTGTACCTCTGACCTTCCCTTGTACCTCTGACCTTTATCTTTACCTCTGACCTATTTGACCTTCCCCTGTATCTCTGACCTCCATCTGTACCTACGTCTGACCTCCATATGTACCTCTGACCTATGTCTGCACCCCTGACCTCCATCTGGTGGCAGCGGTGGTGGTGTTTGCCGACAAGATGGCCACGGGTAACCTGATGAACGCGGCCAAGGCGCGTAACAACACTGCCGGCCTGGTCTGGATCGGCTCGGACGCCTGGTCCTCCCGAGAGACGGTCGTCAACGGCGTGGAGGATGTCATCGAGGTCAGCTCGGGCTCTGCTGACTGCCTACTGCACCGGGGATGGCTTTACCAAATGCATGCATTATAGTCAAAGTTTAACCGCTCACGACTGCTATAGCCATTATTTATTTCGGCACAATTTAACCCGCGCACTGCAGGGGCTTTGCGCCGAACACGAACTGCAGGGGGGGGGGGTTGATTTCCGCCCCCCCTGATATCTCAAAAACTACGCAACGTAACGAGAAGCGAAAAAGGCATTTGATAGCTTCATACATGTGCTATCGAAAGTATTTCAGTGTTTTTTTTAAAGTCAGGTCAAAATTGAGGTCACCAGAGGTCATCAAAGGTCATATTTTCCAGTTTTTCCTGTTTTAGGACATCGCTCCAGAAATTCCCATCTATCTCAGAAACGACGATAGTTAGAAACAAACGGAAACAAACGGATATTTGAGGCTCCAGAGGTCAAAAAGAAGAAAAAAATCCGTTTTTGCTCAATCGTTTTTTGCTATTAACTTTTTACCTAATAAAGATAACGGAAACTGTTTACGCCATTGTGTTTATCTTGTCAAGGCGCTTTGAATGATATATATGGTGACCTTGTTAAGTCATCTTAACGATTTGACCTAAGGTCAAGGTCAAGTGGTGACCCAAGTAGGGCATGTTGCATATGGGAAGACGTGTCTCGGCGAGACAAACACATTGATGTCTGCTTTACTTCTCTATCTTCATTATGTAGAGAGGTATTGACAAAAAAGTGATGGTGACCTCGCATGACCTCAAATGACACAATAGGGGTCACTGAACAAAACTTACGCTTGGATCATCAATAATATCCTATAATAACATGATCCAGAAGTAATTGGACTAGTACCATGCATATCCTTGAAATAGGAAGCATTTGTATATTTCCCCATTGACTTATTATGGGGAGGTTACGAAATTGACCTGACCTTAGGTCACCGATATCAAAATTCCGAGATCAACGAATTGTAAGTACTTATGCCCTCATGACAGCCTGTAAGTTTCAACCTGATCGGTGAAAAACTCTTGGCTTTGGCACAACTGCAAACATTTTTGGTGGTGGGGTCATTTGACCTGGTCTGGTGACCTGACCTGAGATGACCCGAGCATATTTTTTTTTCTCAAAGTGTGTGCAATTTATGTCCTAACAGGTGTATTAAAACCCGGCGGCGCTGCGCGTCGCCGTTTTTTCGCTATCTTTGAAAAACCTGAGGGGGGCGGAAATCAACCCCCCTGCAGTGCGCGGGTTAAGGTTACCAGAAATCGTGCCGTCCGATACCTACATGATGCATGTCCCTGAAGATATTATCCTGTATCGAAACATTGGTGAATATGAACTTAAGGAAAACGCTGTCCTAAGAAAATGTTCATGCAATTAGTTCGATTGGCAGCTACTTAGCATTGCCTTGTGTCGGTTGATTGCAGGGTACCATCTCCGTGCAGCCTCTAGTGCAGCATCTGAGCGGGTTTGACGCGCACATGGCCAGTCTGGACCCGCGCTCGCCGGCCACTTTGGCGCGTAACCCGTGGCTGGCCGAGTTCTGGGAGGAGACGTTCCACTGTCGACTGGGAGGAGACGTTCCACTGTCCGCCGGCAGCGACGGAGACCCGCGGCCCGAGTGTGACCGCAGCGTCCGACTCTGACTCTGCTCCGGCGGCCGCCGATACAGGTATCCAGGCCAGTCAGTGTGAGGCACGGTGGTCCGGGCGCCCAGTTCAACGGCGGGGTGCCTCGTGTGATCCCGTGTTGTCTCGTTTGGTCTCGTGTTGTGTGACCCGTATCCCGTAGCATGGCCGTGCATGACACTGTTTGACACAGCGAAACGCTGTGTCGCGATGAGGTCCCATTTAATGCTGTGCGATCCCGTGTAACCCCGTCTGACCCTGTGTGACCCCATGTGACCCCGTGTAATCCCGTGTGACCCTGTGTGACCTTGTGTGACCCCGTGTGACCCTGTGTGACCCCATGTGACCCCATGTGATCCCGTGTAACCCCGTGTGACCCTGCGTGACCCCGTGTAACTCCGTGTGACCCCGTGCGACCTTATGTGGCCTTGTGTGACCCCGTGTGATCCTGTGTGACACTGTGCGATCACATGTGACTTGCTCGACACCTTGTGGCACCATGTCAACCTGTGTGTCACTGTGTGTCACTGTGTGATCAGATGTGACCCAGTGTGGTCCCGTGTGACCCTGTGTGACCCCGTGTGACCTTGTGTGTCACTGTGTGATCAGGTGTGACCCAGTGTGGTCCCGTGTGACCCTGTGTGACCCCGTGTGGCCTTGTGTGTCACTGCGTGATCAGGTGTGACCCTGTGTGGTCCCGTGTGACTTCAGGTAACGGCGCGAGATCCCGTGTTCCCGGGAAGTATTGACAAACGACAGCAGCAGCTCGAAATAGTTATGCGTTAATCGATGCCCTACCTTCATGGACTCGTCTGAGGCTTACTTTTGGTGGCTACATGGGGAGAGGTTTATCGAGCTTGTCGTTTTTTTAAGCAGAGTGTAAAGCTCCAAAGGGAAGAACAAAGGATTGTTTAAAGTCTTCGAAGCTCCTCCCAGCACAGCCGGGAGCACTCCCAGCACACTTCGAAGCTCCTCCCAACACACACACACACACACACACACACACACACACACACACACACACACACACACACACACACACACACACACACACACACACACACACACACACACACACACACACACACACACACACACACACACACACACACACACACACACACACACACACACACACACACACACACACACACACACACACACACACACACACACACACACACACACACACACACACACACACACACACACACACACACACACACACACACACACACACACACACACACACACACACACACACACACACACACACACACACACACACACACACACACACACACACACACACACACACACACACACACACACACACACACACACACACACACACACACACACACACACACACACACACACACACACACACACACACACACACACACACACACACACACACACACACACACACACACACACACACACACACACACACACACACACACACACACACACACACACACACACACACACACACACACACACACACACACACACACACACACACACACACACACACACACACACACACACACACACACACACACACACACACACACACACGCACACGCACACGCACACGCACACGCACACGCACACGCACACGCACACGCACACGCACACGCACACGCACACGCACACGCACACGCACACGCACACGCACACGCACACGCACACGCACACGCACACGCCCACGCCCACGCCCACGCCCACGCCCACGCCCACGCCCACGCGCACGCGCACGCGCACGCGCACGCGCACGCGCACGCGCACGCGCACGCGCACGCACGCACGCACGCACGCACGCACGCACGCACGCACGCACGCACGCACGCACGCACGCACGCACGCACGCACGCACGCACGCACGCACGCACGCACGCACGCACGCACGCACGCACGCACGCACGCACGCACGCACGCACGCACGCACGCACGCACGCACGCACGCACGCACGCACGCACGCACGCACGCACGCACGCACGCACGCACGCACGCACGCACGCACGCACGCACGCACGCACGCACGCACGCACGCACGCACGCACACACACACACACACACACACACACACACACACACACACACACACACACACACACACACACACACACACACACACACACACACACACACACACACACACACACACGCACACGCACACGCACACGCACACGCACACGCACACGCACACGTTGTTACATATCAGTTGTAATTGGGGGGGGGGGGGGGGGGGAGCAACTCGGCGGAGTGGTATGATACTTGCCTTCTGTGCCGGTGACCGGGGTTCAATCCCTCGGCGGGCCTCAGAAAAAGTCTGCCCGGCTCCCCATACCCCTCGGAACAGGTGAGAGTTCCAATTAGCACCTTGGTCTCAAGAGGATACGGTGCTTGGTCCACAAACCAAACCAAACCAACCTTTTAACATTGGCGAAAGAGTAAGATAAGAGCTCCTTAGCTGTCAAAATAGGAGTGACTTAGGAGCAAAATGTGAATAGATAAGTTAGAGAGCTTGAATCGGACTTTCTTTTGGTGTTTGTTGTTTGTAATTCGGCTCAGTAAAATTATCTATATAGTCTTTTAAAAAAATGCGAGTTATTATTGATTTGCATAGGGGTACGGGATTATCTGTCCAGATGACGTCACCATTCCTAAGTCGGATTCGGTCAAATCGCCGGATGACTCTACCTTCTTATAGTGTCTTCCACCATGCGCCATAAACGACGCAATTGCGCAGGATGCACGGTGGTATAACTGGAATGTGGATGTTCATGCTGAATGAATCGGATTTTCTACTATTTATAGTATAACTCTCAAAGTCCCAAGACAATGAGATCGACTGTCCTGACAGTCGATCTCAGACTCACTCTATTGAAAATACACAAACACCCCAGCCCCACCCCGGGGGAGCACTTATCGAACTAGATAACTGGTATATATTTTTTCGTCAGCAATTTGTGTGAAACTAAATTATTGTCAATCAAGAGCTGAAACGCAACTGCTAATTAAAAAAATGTAAATGTACATACATACATGTTGACGTGATGAATATGACGATTAAGTGAATATTACATCTCAAGTGGTTTTGACGATCAGTATTTTTAAGGACCTGATCGCGTGGTAAATTTTCCCAGGAATGACATAGCCATAAGTAATGATTTTTACTGCCATTTTGACCCCGAGTACTTCATGGGAATGAGCATTTTGTCCCCGACTTTATCCATACAGACAGAACACTTTACCACCCCTGGGGAAGCCAACAAAGGACTGTTGTTTTGCCACAATTCCATAATTGCCATAATTGTTGCCATAATTATTGAAGCTAGTGTGAGGATGGAGGCATAGGGTCATCACTTCCTCGTACATTTTTCGTCACTCATCAAATTTAATTTCACTATTTGGGTGCTGGAACGAATGACGTTAGCAGTATTTCCAGCCGAGCCATCGTAATTGAATTGCGGGCATTGATCGCTATTTGACTATTGAATCACGCTCTCAAAATGGATCAGTCTTGCCCATATTAAACCGTCCATATTGACCCGCACATATTAACCCGCACATATTGACCCGCTCCTTGCCGGTGCTCGGCCCCACCTTCGCCGTGCCGGGGGGGGGGGGGGGGGGGGGGTAGACAGCTACCCCGAAAACTAAAAGGGCCAGCTAGAAAGACGCGGAAAAGGGCATTCGAAGAACAAGCACATTCGAAAGTACTTCAGATATTTTTTCCTCAAGTCAATATTGAGGTCACCAGAGGTCATCAAAGGTCAAATTTTCCAGTTTTAGGACTTCGCTCCAGGAAACCCTCAGATATCACAGGAACTATGATAGCTAGGAACAAACGGTAAAGAAGCAATGGAAAGCGCTTGAAAAATGCAATCGACCAGAGCCTTGTTCACGACGCCTGCTGACGGGCTGACTGTTGCTGCCTACTGCTGTCAAAAAGTATCGACCCAATCAGCGTGGACCAGTGGGGGGAATGGGACTAGTGGGGAGGGGTACGGTGTATGACGTCATACTTCTGCTGCCCTCCTGCTGTCGCTGCTGCCGGAAAATCGTGTCAGCCAGGCAGCAGATAACACAAATTGGCGCACGCGGCAATTTCCAAACGTGAAGCGTCGATAAACAACCAACGATCTACAAGCGAAAAGCTTGAAGAAGCGAAGATGGATATGGAGTAAGTCTGCGATAATTTTAGTTACTGTTATGTTGGTATTAGGTACCATAAGCCAGGCTTTCGTGTAGGATCAAATTTATCGTAGCAAGGACGCCAGATATGTATCGTGAATCGACAGCATTTGTGTTCAAGTCAGTATCGCCGGCGATGACGTAGGTTGTTTGTTGTGCTGCCGTTTGGGCAGCCGTTGGCAGCCCGTCAGCATGGAGGTCGTGAACAAGGCTCAGGTGTCCTCAGATTTTGATATCAGGGTGAATAGTTTAGGCTCTAGAGCTCATTCAAATATCAAAAAGGCTATTTTTGTACAAAAACAGTTGTTCACAAAATAGCTTTTTACCTAATAACGACAAGGCAATAATTGTGATTCCGGTCGTGTTTGTCTCGTCAAGGCGCTTCGACTCATATTCGTGTTGACCAGGTTAGGTCAACATAATTTTGTTTACCTCAGGTCAAGGTCAAGTGGTGACCCAAGTAGGTCATGTTGCATATGGGAAGTCATGCCTCGACGAGACAAACACATTGGTGTCGGTTTCACTTCTCTATCGTCATTATGTCGAGATGTATTGACATTAAACTGTTGGTGACCTCGGATGACCTCAGCTGACCCAGTATGGGTCACTGAACATAAATGGCATATAGGTCATCAAGAATGGCCTATAATAACATGATCCAGAAGGAATTAGACTGATATCTTGCGTAACCTTGCAATAGGAAACATTTAATGATTTCGCCCATTGACTTATAATGGGGGAGGTCACGAAATTGACCCGACCTTAGGTCGCTGATATAAAAAATCGAAGATAAACAAATTGTAAATAAATATGACCTTATGAAATCCTGTTAGTGTAAAACCGATCATCCAAAAACTGTAACTGTGGTAGGACCACAAGTTTTTTGGAGGTGGGATCACGTGACCTGATCTGGTTGACCTGATCTGAGATGACCCGAGGTATTAAAAAAAACATAATGTGGCAATTGATTCCCAAACAGCTGTGCCAAAAAACGGTGGCGCGCGCGCAGCGCCGCCGTTTTTTCCGCTATCCTCGAAAAACCTGAGGGGGGGGGGGGGGGGGGGTCTACCCCCCCCCCCCCCCCCGAGAGTCCAGGGGGTCCAGAGGGTCCAGATGAGTCCGTGTTTGGCACAGCTTCACAGGCTATGCCAAATGTCATGGGTCATTTATTGTCACAAATATTGTCATCAATTGCCTTACTTCTACTGACCAAAATGATCATCGAACGGATATAATCAATGTATAGATGTCTAATCAATCAATCAATCAATCAATCAATCAATCAATCAATGTCTAATCAATCCATGCTTTTAACGCATTCGTGTTTGCCTCGTCGAGACTCTTTCAACCATATATCACGTGATCGGTTCAATCTAAAGGTCATCTCTAAAACATAGCCTGAGGTCAAGGTCATCCGATGACCAGGATAGGTCACGTAACCACGTTATTGAACGCGCCTCAACAAACATAATGTTTGTAGGTCAGACTGAATGACACGTTCCTGACACCTTCAGCCAGCGGACTGACCGTCCTGACTGACCACCTGTGGCAGCGGACCTGACCGTCTCCTGACTGTTGATCTGCAGGCAGCGGACTGACCGTCTGACTGACACCTGTGGCAGCGGACTGACCGTCTGACTGATACCTTCA